>JAHKKF010538237.1:0-16080 GCA_019740295.1 Labeo calbasu
TTTTTTATTTATTTTTAGCCTGAAACGTCTCAGGTAACACCGATCGTCCGGCTACTGAAGGACGTTTCATAAATAGCAGCATTCTGGCAGTTTATCACAATGAACCGCGATATTACGGGTCGCGTCTCCGCGCTCAGGTTTGCAGTCACGCTCCTCTGCTGAGATCTTCATTTGTCCTTTATAAAAATACCCGGCTTGATCGACAGCCCCTGGAAATGAGGTCGTGTATCATTCTTACATCACATCGCATCATCGCCGACATCACAAGCTCTCCCGAGTGTGAAACATTAACCGTCCGTTTGAAGACACCTCAAGTCGACTCCAGTCAAAGAGGACGGAGGACAAACGCACGTCAAACGCAGACAGTTTAACCTTCGTAACCTTTATTTCACCGAGGTGAGATTTAGAAACAAGACTCTTCTATAGCGAAACCATATGCAGAGATTGTTACTTATAATGTAAATAATGGTAGCAAATGAAGAAAATATACACACTCTACATCTGAAATAGATGTTTTCTAACAACAACATAAACCTTCAGTAAACCTATGAGTAAAAAAAAAAAAAAAAAAATTATTATTAAATAATTAAAATTCATACAAAATATGTACTATTTATTATTTTATATTTTATAAATAGTAAACTTAAAAAAACAAGTAAAATTATTTATTATTAAATAAATATAATTTAAACGATAAAAATATAATCAATACATTTCAATATTTATTATTTTACTTTCTATCAATAATATTTTATTATTTGTAAGGCTATAAAGTTGCCAATATTTAACTGAAATATGTAAAAACATTTTTTTGTTAAACCAAACAATTATAATATCTATTTTTTATGAGTAATACAAATTCTAATATAAACTAGTAAATCAATAAAATAATTAATATTTAATACAACATGTGTATTTATTTATTATTATATATTCTAGAAATAATACAATCAAATAAAAAACAAGTAAAATGTAATTATTTAATACTGAATAAACAAATAAAATGTAAACAATAAAAACTATAAAACAATAAATGTCAATATTTATTTTATTATTCTATAAATAATATAAATAATAAAGTGGACAAATATTTAACAGAAATATTTGAAACCATTTTTTTGCTAATCCAAACAATAATAATATCTATATTATTATTATTATTATTATATCTAATAATAATAGCATTAATATTTTTTGATGAATAATAAACATTCTAATAGAAACTAGTAAATCAATAAAATAATTAATATTTAATACAAAATATTTATTATTTATTATTCTATAAATAATAAAATCAAATACAAAAACAGTCTAAAATGGAATTATTATTAAATAAACAAAAATATAAATCCGAAAAGGAAAATATTTATTTTATTATTCTATTTATTGAAATCCGTTGTTTTTTTTGTTTGTTTGTTTGTTTTTTTGCTAACCTTAAGCATAATAACATAATAATAATAGTACTTAATACTTAATAATAAATATTTATTATTTTAGTATTCAAAGGCTATAGAATGGCCATATAAATATTTATGATGCAAATATTTTGCTAAACTTTACTATAATACTATCTATTTTAGCATGAATAATACAAATTTAATTATTCATTAATTAATACATTTATAAATAAAAATAAAAATATGTATTATATAAAAATACATTAAATATATAAATAAAAAATATGTCTTATCTTATTAGTCAAAGGCTAATATATTTCTAAACTATAATACCTTTACTTTTACACTTTTTTTTTTCGGGCTTAACTGGCTTATCGATTATTATTCAAAACTACAAGACATGAACTAAAAGCCATAACATTTTTATTTTAATCACATTACATCCAGTGTGATCTGGTCACTGGGCTGAAAAACTGAGTATATGCACCACTGTTGGATACGTGCACTGACAAGTCTTTTAATCATCTCATAAAAATCAAACTCTCTTATCAAATAATGACATAATGCAATTACAGTATGTGCCTGTTAATTAAAATGAGATTTTACACAGTGAGCCTCCTTATTAGCACACTACACTTATCACTAATAGTGCATGGGACAGAGACAGTAAACGCTCAGAAGAAAGTGCGTCATACAGTGAGCCGAGCTCTGGAGAGAATATCAAGTGCTCTATAGAGAGAAGATGAAGCGCACTGCTGAGGGACAGACAACGGAAATGAAATGTTTCTGAAGTCGTTACAGAAACACAGCAGTGTTCGGAGGGAAAACAAGACTTCTGGTAAATAACCTGCCATCTGTCTGATGTATTTCCCAGCACAGACACTTCAAAACTTTAAGATGGACTGTAAAGGAGAAGAACACATGGTCATCCAGTGCATGGTTTCACTTTATAGTGCTGATACCGGAGTGATCAAGTATTATGTGTTCCCGGATCAACATCATCTAAATGGACTAAATTCCTGTCAAACCCCATAACCGTAAAAGAGATTGTTCACCAAAAAATAAAAAATACGCCATCATTTACTCACCCTCACGTCATTTAAGACCTACGACTTTCTTCTGTGGAAAACAAAAGATACATTTGGTAAAAATTAGACAACAGAGCACAGCCTAATCATTGCATCAAGGCATGTATCCCACAATGCAATGCACTTAAAGTAACCTTATAGGCAAACAAGTTATGGGCCTAAAACATAAGTATGTTTAGTCAAAATTGCCCAGTTAGTAGTGCTGTCAAACGATGAATCGTGATTAATCGCATCCAAAATAAAAGTTTTTATTTACATAATATACTGTGTATATTTATTATGTATATATAAAGACACACACACAGTATATATTTTGAAAATATGTACTTGTGTTTACATCCATATATTTATATTCATACAATTTATATTACATATAAATATATTTAATATGTAAACATAACATTTTTTCTTAAATATATACATGTGTGTGTCTTTATATACTGTATATATATATATAATATACACAATGTACACACATATATTATGTAAACAAAAACTTTTATTTTGGATGTGATTAATCATTTGACAGAATTATTAATTTGTCAAGATTACTTAAATATATAGATAAAGACAACATTTGCTTTTACAGTGTAGTGTGAAGAATGAAACGTTATTTCAGGTGTGATTTTTTTTTTTTTTAATTGTCATATACTCATAATTTTTTTTTTTTGGAGTATTTTCTTAAATAAAAATAGTAATTAAATAACATAACTACGATATGTGTCATTCACCCACAGGTGAGTTACAGCAAAAAGGCAGTTATTGTGACACTGTAAAGTGATGAAACTATGGCGCCATGTGCTTTTTTTATAGGTTTAATTACGTTAAATATGTTAATTTGTCTAGAAACACCAGATACTAGAAATATAAAGCATCCAGGGTTGCCAGGTTTTCACAACAAAGTCCACCCAATTACTTCGAAAAATCGGTTTCCACCGGAAAAATACACATTTTTGGCAGGGTTTCCATGGGGATAAATATCACATTATTGAGGTCACTTAAAACCTGCGGACATAAAAAACAACCCGTGGCAACAGTGCTAAAGTAGCCCAATTCTGCAGAAAAAAACACAGACTTGGCAACACTGACAGCACTGTTCCAGTCAGCCGAGACTTCCGTGTTCATGGAAAAGGTGGCTATAAAGCCATAAAATAACTATTATGGGTTACATTTGATGCTATAAAAGAAGCTTTTTGAATTCGATATGCCATATAAGAACCACATAAAATCTTCTTTCTTTTTTTTTTGCCATAATGTCATAAAAGAACAATGCATATTACTAATCAAAAATTACGTTATATATGGTAGAAAGTGTACAAAATGTCTTAATGGAACATGATCTTTACTTAATATCCTAATGATTTTTGGCATATTAATAAGGGTCTTATTTAGCAAAACGATCAGTCATATTCTAAAAAAAATAAAAATGAATATACGTTTTAACCACAAATGCTTGTATTGCACTAGCTCTGCGATGCACATGCGTACCTTCACGTCAGAAAAGTCAAGTGTGGTTAGTCCTTCGCCTGTGTACTTCGGTTCAAAAAGGTAGGTTTGGGCGAAAAACTCATCTCATTTTCTCCTCCAATTTTAAAATCAATCAATTTTAAAATCTTTTTGATAAAGTGCATTTGGCTTTAGTTGCATGTTTGCTTTTTAAACAGAACTTCCTTCTACATTACGCGTGACCTTTCTGACATGATTAAGTAAAGCATAAAGTCGAGCTAGTGCAAGACGAGCATTTGTGGTTAAAAAGTGTATAAATTTGTATTTAAAAAAAAATGACCAGTCATTTTTCTAGATAAGACCCTTATTCCTTGGCTGGTATTGTGTACACTGTAAAAAAAAAAAAAATTGTTAAGTCAAATTAAAATAATTTGTTACCCTGCTGCCTTAAAATTTTAAGTTCAGTCAACTCAAATAAGTCTGAAAATGTTAGGTTGTACTTAGTGACGACTTAGATATTTGAGTTGACTAAACAAAAAAATTGGTTTGTTAAACTTAAAAGCTGGGCTTGTTACATTTCAAGTTGACTAAACTTTTTTGAGTTGACTGAACTTAAATTAAGGCAGCCGGGTAACAAATGATTTAAAGTTGACTCAACAAATTGTTTTTTACAGTGTAGAGCCCTTTAAAGATGCATTGAAACTGTAATTTGGACCTTCAACACACTGGCCACCATTGAAGTCCACTATATGGAGAAAAATCCTCCATGAACAGACATGAACATCTTGGATGACATGGGAGTACATTATCAGGACATTTTTATTCTGGAAGTGAATTAATCATTTAAGTGCCTTATGCCATAAAGAAGAACCTTTTTCAACATCTATGATGCCTTAAGAGAATATCAAGATCCATGTGATATCATAAAACAAGCATAAAAGTACATTTTAGGTTTCATATGAAAAACAAAACTGGTTTCTAAATTATAATGCCATAAACTAACAGAAGCAGAACATTTAAGGTTTTAAAGGACCGTAGATTGAAGAGCCAAAGAAGAACCTATTCAAATTCTGTTTCTTTTTATACAGCAAAATGTTTTTTTGATAAAAAGGATCTCTATTTCACCCTCGGTGCTGCACAGAACGTTTCTCTTTTTTTTCCACCGTGCTCTGGGTGTAATCCCGCCGGTTTTGTCGCCGTTTCAGGCTGCTCATCGAGGCCGCTATCAGCGAATGAGTTCTGGGAGATGGTGTCTGAGATTAGGCCTCCGCTCGGCTGCATCGGGCTCCAGCCGTCTGCAGAAGAGAGATGCTCGCGTCAAGCGCGGCCTTCACAAAGACAAATCCAGCCCCGTGAAGCTCCGTCTGTTTACCGGTGACAACGATAAGAGAAAACTAGACGAAACAAGGACGAGCAGAGGAAGCGATTACGCCCCCTCTCGCTCTCCTTCCCACCGCAGCTGCCATTTATCACCGTTCTCCACAGACACGAGGGTCAAAGAAGAGGAGGAGGAGAAGTCGCGGTGTGCTTTGAGAAAGGCGCATGAAAAAGTGTGTGCACGGCCCTATTAAAACTCTCCGAGATCCATTTCCGGCGTGCTCCCGCGGGATAATCACAATCGCCACCCCTCATTCGGCCTTATCTAAGAGACTTTCAGACACCTCACTAGCTCCTTATCTCTCCTCGCACACTCCCTCTACACCTCCACTCCTCCGTCAGGCATTGCGTCACTCCCACCGTCCGCCGACTCTTCATTAGAAGTGAGTGATATGTCGGAGAGCTGGGCGGTTTCATCCATCTTGCCCACGCCCATCCTTCCGGACATCTGTAATCTGTTTTAGACCTGAGTTACGGCCCGCCGCTCTATCTAAAGAAGAGCAGGCCCCGGTAAAACTCACTCGGCGGCCTGTCGCCACACTGGACTGCACAGATGGGTCATTACGCTGTGAGAGAAAAGGTATTTATAGCCGAAAATAATGAGGATTATTCACTTACATGCTATTTGAAGAGCAGACGAGCCTCCGTAGGCTCACTAGAGGAAACGTCATCAGAATACACACGAACAATGTACCTGAGACAGAGCTCAGCTGATTACGCTGAGATTGAATGATGATTATAATTACGGAGTATGGAATGAATGCAGTGACGTGTAAAATATGATTCTATTTCTTAAATAAAATCAGACTGTTATGTAGTGTATCTAAACTGACTATTTTTAACCCTTCGGATCGCATTAAATAAGTTTAGATGATGTGATTTAAAGTAAGTAAACTGCGTTCCTAAATCAATTTATGACCTTTGACCTCAGAAACGTAACTTATGCATGACTTTGGATTATAACTGGTTACATTTTTAATTTAACACATACGTATTTCTTCAAATGAATTTAGTATGTTTATTTAGTTAAATGCTCATTGTTAATTGGCAGTCGCGTTTGATTAATTTGTTATTAGGTTCATCTGTTTTTAAGGAAATTAATAGTTTAATTCAGCAATGATGCATTCAATAAAAGACTTTTACCATGAAAGATTTCTATTTCAAATAAATGCTGTTCTTGAGAACTTTTTATTTAACTTTTAGTTAAAAAATCCTGAAAAAACAATCTAACAGTGTTTCCACAAAAATATTAAGCAGCACAGCTGTTTTCAACACTGAGATGAGCAGAGACATCTTTGATTAAATTTTAATAAAATAACGATCCCAAAATTTAGTTGTTGTGTAAAACATAAACATATTTTGACTGAAAATAAACCAAATGCTACTTTATAATTATGCAGTTTTTTTATGCTACTTCATTATTTACTATTTATTAGCTTCAAGTGACTTTTATCATGTTATAAAAGATTTATATTTTAAATAAATGCTTTTCTTGTTCACTCTTTTTTATAAAAAAAAAAATTATATATATATATATATATTTGAGTTCATATCCAAGTTTTATATTCTGAAAATCGTTATTATTAGGTTCAAGTGACTTTTACCATATTATGAAAGATTTACATTTCAGATAAATGTCTTGTAAACTTTTATTTATTAAAAAATCCTGAAAAAAATGTTTTCGACATTAATAATAATAAAATCAGCATATTGGAATGATTTCTGAAGGATCATGTGACACTGAAGACTGGAGTAATGACGCTAAAAAATTCAGCTTTGCATCGCAGAAATAAATTATATTTTAAAACATATGAAAATAGAAATCTGTTTTTTTAAAGTGTAATAATATTTCACAATATTACTGTTTTTACTGTATTTTTTTATCAAATAAATGCAGCCTTGCTGAGCAGAGACATCTCTGATTAAATATTAATAAAATAACGATCCCAAAATTTAGTTGTAAATCTTAAAAAAGGGAAAAAAGTTAGTTTTTTTTTCTGTATCAATATATATCAGTATAACCAATGAATATACGTAATCTCAACCATGTCATGCACTAAATATGAACCAATTGGAGCCTAAATGTTCAAATTAGTCTAGAATAAAACTAATAAAAAAATAATAAAACTATATTTGAGTTCATATCCAAATTTTCTGTAAATCTTTATTATTTGGTTCAAGTGACTTTTACCATATTATGAAAGATTTACATTTCAGATAAATGTCTTGTAAACTTTTATTTATTAAAAAATCCTGAAAAAAAATGTTTTCGACATTAATAATAATAAAATCAGCATATTGGAATGATTTCTGAAGGATCATGTGACACTGAAGACTGGAGTAATGGACGCTGAAAATTCAGCTATGCATCACAAAAATAAATGACATTTTAAGATATATGAAAATTGTAATAATATTTCACAACATTACTGTTTTTCTATATTTATGATCAAATAAATGCAGCCTTGGTCAGCAGAGACGTCTTTGATTAAATATGAATAATATAACAATCCCAAAATTTTTATCAGTAAATATACCAAATGCTACTTCATAATTATGCCCTTTTTTCCTGTATCAATATAGCAGTATAACTAATGAATATATGTGATTTCAACTATGTCACGCACTTAATATGAACCATTTGGAGCCAAAATGTTCAAATTAGTCTGCAATAAAACGAATAAAAAAATAACAAAACTATATTTGAGTTCATATCTAAGTTTCATATTCTCTAAATCAACAAATTATTGTTTTTTTTTTTTATTGTAAGAATGTCTGTTATCATTTATAAGTGACACTGGATCCATTGAGTGTCAGAAGTTGATGAGAAACAGCAGATGAATCAGATTCACAGCATTCGAGCTGAATCTGTCCCAAATCCGCTGAGTTGTTTCCCAGATTAAATCAAATGAGGTCCGTTTCTATTGATTAGATCTCCCCAACCCTGATATTTCCCCCGGCAGAACATTAATGTACAGACGCGCTGTAATTGACAACTTTCAAACGTCCTCCAAAGAAAACTTGTCAACGTGACGTGAGGATGATGAGTGTGACGAAGAGGATGACGCTCGTCTCTGTGGGGTTTGCCCTCCAGTGGCATGAGATGAAAGCGCTTATCAGCGCCAACAACGTCACGTCACCCTGAGTTAGTACCAGTGTCTTTCACACCTTTATAGACTTTCACAGCAGGTGGACTGCAGAAGAATGTGTGTGTGTGTGTGTGTGTGTGTGAGAGAGAGTTCGTCATGCTGAAGCTAAACGACTCAGAAAGGCTTTGCATCACTCATGGCTTTCATACGAATGACTGAGTGTCCAATGTTATGCTCAGAATCCCATTCTCTGGACATGAGCGAACGTCACACTAATATCCTTGAAATCACACACACACACCTGAGGCTTATGTGTCGGCTGCCATCTCAGCAGGATTGCGAGAAGGACTTGCTCAAGATGCTCCACTGCGGTGTTTTCTGAGGAACAGATTGTTATTCATTTAGCGAAACCGTTATGCCTGATCTCTTTAAAACATTTGCTTCCCAGATTTTTCTTCTTGTTAATCTCTTTTGGACTTTCAGGAAATCTCAAGACTGTCTTAAACTGTGACCAGATCTGTTATAACTTGCTACTGATTTTTTGAGCAAATCAGCATATTAGAATGACTTCTGAAGGATCATGTGACACTGAAGACTGGAGTAATGATCCTAAAAATTCAGCTTTGCATCACAAGAATAAATTACATTTTAAAACACATTCAAATACAGAACAGTTATTTCAAATTGTAATAATATTTCACATTTTTACTGTTTTTACTGTATTTTGAATCAAATAAATGCAGCCTTGGTGAGCGGAAAAGTCACTAGAGACTATGCATGCTATCCATATTGCTGTTGTTGAGTCCCATTTGTTTGTTTGTACTTCTTCTAAGGACTTTTAGGAGACGCATCTGAGATAAAGTGGATGTTTAAGGCCCTCTAAGTGTATGTGTTAGATTTGTGTGTGTACATTGCAGTTTAGACAAACTTTATTCCCTCAGTGACTCAGACAGGAAGATGCAGTTTAGCGCACCGATAAGAGCTTACAATGAATGCTGCTTCATTCAACCGGCAGGAAAGAGTCGGTGTGTTACTGTTTGTTATGTGTGTGTGTGTGTGAGTTTGTGGAGGTGGAGATACGAACAGCAAACAGGAATATAAACACAGAAACGTGCACGACCAAGACTGATAACCACAGATAGAGCGGAAAACAAGCTCTGCATCCCGGAAAAACCTGCGGCGGTGAATTTATCCAATTGATCGGGCACAGACTTCAATAAAGGACATGAATCCTTTAAATAGTGTGTGGCCTCACAAAATTAGGCTCTGAATGATAAAGAACTAACTTGGGTAGCTGGGTGTCTGTGATACAAAATATATATGGGCGAATCTCACAAAAACATGTTCAAAAATGTGACCCTGCACCACAAAGCCAGTCATAAGGGACCATTTTTGAAATTGAGATTTATACATCATCTGAAAGCTGAATAAATAAGCTTTTCGTTGATGTATGGTTTGGTTGTATTGGTTAGGACAGGACAATATTTGGTCGAGATACAACTGTTTGAAAATCTGGAATGTGAGGGTGCAAAAAAATCTAAATATTGAGAAAATCGCCTTTAAAGTTGTGCAAATGAAGTTCTTAGCAATGCATATTACTAATCAAAAATCAAGTTTTGATATATTTACGGTTGGAAAATCACAAAATATCTGGAACATAATCTTTACTTTTGAGCCACACAATGTTGGCTATTGCTACAAATACACCCATGACTGGTTTTGTGGTCATTTTTTGCTAATTATGTTGAAATTAAATGTTATTTCATATGTTTATGAGCAAGAAAATGAGAGATTTGGTAGTGTTAAATACTCTGTGTGGTTTTAGAGGAGTTTTTAACTTTTTTAATTTTATTTGTATAGTATTTATTAATATTTTAAATAAGCTTTTTATTTTTATATGTTTACTTTTTCATTTTAATAATTGTAATTTTATTTTTCATTTTAATTTATTTTTATTTTACTTTTGCTTTTGCCATTTTATTAGTTTTTGTTTTTACGTTCTGTTTACTTTTAATTTATTTATTTAAGTTTTAGTGATTTAGTACTTTGATTTATTTTTAGTCTTTATTTAAGGTTTTCACTTATATTTACAGTTTAGTTCATTTTATTCTTTATTTCAATTAATGAAAATATTTAAAACACTGACAGTAAAGTAAAAAAAAGGACATTTATCTTGCTAACATGCCAACATATTTTAATTTAATCTATATTGTATTTTATGTTATGTAAACTAATTCTATAAACTAATCATTTTACTTTAATTAATTGATAACTACTTTTATTATTAAATTATTATTTACTAGAATACTATTTGCAGTGTATTTCTTTTGCATTTCTTTTTTTTCTCAGTGGTGATTCTTAATTAATTCTCCTTAATATTCAGTGGTATTTTACTGAATTGCAGTAAATGTGTTTATTTTTAAGTAGAATATCATTTTAATGTCTTATTTTGTGGGGTTAAAATACAGTATACTTTTAAAAATAAAGGTTCTTTATTGGCATCAATGGTTCTATGAAGAACCTTGAACATTCATGGAACTTTTCAAATGCAGAAAAGGTTCTTTATAGTCGAAAAACATTCTTTAGATTTTTTAAAATGTTCTTCAAAAAGGTTCTTTTAGGAACCGTTCACTGAAATGTTCTTTGGGGAACCAAAGATGGTTCTTCTATGGCATCACTGCAAAAACACCCTTTTTGGAACCTTTATTAACCCAGATATATTCTTGACAGGCCCTGTGAGATCCACCGCATCTGCTTCTCCACTGAAAGATTTTAACAAATAAGTGATCCGGCTGATGGATTAGACAGCACTAATGGTGAGTTTCACGCTTAAAGAAGTGGTCTCTCATTACGGCGGAGCGTGAATATCTTCCTCGCGAGCGCGCGAGCGGCTCTACGTCAAGAACAAAGACGTTCTGATTGCCCTTTTTTCAATCTCCCGTCTCAGTGTTTTGAATCCATTAGGTAGAGCCTCTACCCACAATACCTTACGAGGGGCCGTGATTGCGGTGTGTACGTGACATCATTAACCCTGCATCATAGCGTCATAGTGTTAACATTAGCGACGATTGTTCCAGTCTGATAAACAGGATACGGGTCATTAGCCTAATCATACACAAATAAGTCCTCTTTTCATCTTTTTTCTTCTCTATCTTGGTCTGCGCAGCATCTTCCGGTCTGTTTTGTGGTATTAGGTGGCTGAGAGCGCATGCTGAATTTCAGCCATTTTATAAAATTGGCCTTTTAGATTCAAGATTTCTTTGAAATGAAGTCTTTCATAAAGCAAACCCAAGGACGAAATAAGCTCAAACTATGTTTGGTACATGCGTAAGTACTGCTGTATCAGACGGCTCTCTGATCTCAGGGCTTGAAGCATTTCAAAGAAGATACGGCGAATTCACCGAAGCTTGTGAGATGCGGTCAGGTGGTGACAAGGGTAACATCTAATTGTTATTGTGGTCATGCATGTGTCCTGCTGACGTAGGTTAAAATGACATAATCAGATATTCTGTAGCCTGCTAATCAGATTCTGCAATGTTTATTTGATTCTCATGCAAGACGTGTCTGTTTTTGCTTAAACAGAGCAGGGTGAAGCTAATGGAGGGAATCAGATACAGTATTGAATCAACACGTTCTCACTCCCAACTCGTCACATATTACCGCTTGGTTGATCGATGAGTGTCACCGCCATGCGTTCAGCTACAGAAATGAGCAGTTTCTACTTGCTTTATTACATGGCTCTCTGTAATGCTTGATTCTGATTGGTCAGTTGCAACATTCCGAAATGTACCGCCCATTTGCATTCATTTTTCCAATAAGGATTTTTAAAAAGTCTTCATTAAAACACTAAGCCATGAACCAAGCCAACCATCTACAAGGTAGTTCATAACAGTACAAATTTTGAGTTGTAGCAAAACTGTTTGTGAAAATTGGACAAAAAGACAAACGTACAAGACTGTGTACTTAACGGCTTTAATGAGGGAAAGAACTGCAATTCCAGAACAAAAATTTACAGATAATTTACTCACCCACTTGTCATCCAAGATGTTTATGTTTTTCTTTCTTCAGTCGTGAAAAAATTATGTTTTTTGAGGAAAAGATTTCAGGATTCGTCTCCATATAGTGGAATTCTATGGAGACCCTGAGTTTGAACATCCAAAAAGCTGTTTAAATGCAGCTGCAAAGGGCTCTAAAAGATCCCGGCTGAGGAATAAGGATCGCTTATTTTCTAGAAAAAAAATGACAATTTATATACTTTTTAACCTCAAACACTCTTGTCTAGGTCTCTGTGTTTTTTCCGGTTCAAGACAGTTAAGGTATGTCAAAAAACTCCCGTCTCATTTTGTCCTCCAACTTCAAAATCGTCCTAAATCACTGCACAAGTACCGACCCAGTGTTTACAAAGTGAACATGCAAAGTAGGTCAAACGCCCTTTACAAAACAGCAATGTAGGACGATTTTGAAGTTGGAGGAGAAAATAAGACGGGAGTTTTTCTACATACCCTAACTGTCTTGAACTGGAAAAAACAGAGTTCACGCAAACCTAGACAAGACAAGCATTTGAGGTGAAAAGGTATGTAAATGGTACATTTTTTAGAAAATTACCAATCATTTTGCTAGATAAGACCTTTCTTCCTCGTCTGGGATCATTTAGGGTCCTTTGAAGCTGCATTTAAACTACATTTTGGAAGTTCAAACTCAGGGGGCACCATAGAAGTCCACTATATGGAGAGAAATCCTGATATGTTTCCCTCAAAAAACATAATGTCTTTACGACTGAAATAAGAAAGACATGAACATCGTGGATGACAAGGGGGTGAGTACATTATCTGTAAATTTTTGTTCTGGAAGTGAATTCCTTTTTGAACAACTGGAAAACAATCGAATTAAAAAGCAAATCGAATTTAAATAATCTTTTGAAAGCATGAAGTGATGTGGATTATGTCATTTGTGGTGCTTCATGAAAGTGGGCGGAGCTCAACACTCATTTGCTTACTGCGATAGACCCTTCGCAAACAGCTTGATTGACAGGCGATCTGACCAGTCATAACGTCCAACAAACAAAGCAAACTGGAGAGTAGATTAACCAGGGTGGACTTGTGTAATTTGACATCTTTCCGCGATGGAAATAAAATATGTTCTGATGTTCATTCATGTTTTTTTTGTGCTTTAAGTAAAGAAAAAAAGACGATCGGTTCACATGTAGGTTGATCTAGAGTCACAAAATGGTATTTAATGTTTGAATTTCTTTAAAAAATGACATTTTAAAACTAAGACCTTGTTTCATACCAGAAGTAACGTTGCTCTGTCTTGTATGTTAGTGTGTTGTCAGTTTCCTCTTTGCTCCGCAATATTTCACTGCATAAGAACATGATGTGTAGTGTGAGAGCAGCATTGTTTGTCAGACATAGCAACAGTAACTAAGGAGGGCAGGTTTTTGCGTAGTGTCAATTCTGATTGGTAAAATTTTCTTTACAGCATTATGGGTAATGCAGTTTTTAACCAGTGATTTCGCTGTTAAACACAATTATTTAAAACATAGGATAAAATGATATGAACTGATGATTTCAACAAAAGCATATACAATCGATTAACAACCTCAGAGCTCACAGTAGGTCTGTCTTTAAGGTTTATAAGTGATAAAAATCGATTTACGTATGGAGAAAATGAGTTGCACTTTTACGTCTGAACCAGTTGTTCACTCTTAAAGGTGCTTCACGATGTCATAAAAGAACCTTTTTTGTCTAAATAGTTCCATAAAGAACCTTCAACATCTGAAGAACCTTTCTGTTTCACAAAAGGTTCTTTGTGGTAAAAGAAGGTTCTTCAGATTATAAAAAAGTAAGAAAGAGATGGTTCTTTAAAGAACCTCTGACTCAATGGCTCTTTGTGGAACATCGCTGTGAAGAACCTTTTAAAGCACCTTTATTTTTAAGAGCATTGCATTCTATTACACTGCTCTCTGAAATGCTGTAATAAGTGATACAATTGTACATTATTACTTCAATATCTGACTTGTTTGAACCTGTTCCTTTGTCTAGACTCAAAGCTGGAACTGTTTTTTGTTGTCGAAGGACATCTCAATTTGAAGGATTCTTAGTAGGCAATTTTGCTGTGACCGTGGGGGCAGAAATTTTATGACGCAGACATGCACACTTACTAAACTGTCTCATTGAAGGACTCTAGCCTTAAAGTCACAGAAGGTCTGGACTAAGAATGACGCATCCTTGGACGTCCTTTCTGTTTGAGAAGCGGCCTTTACTTCTCATTAGCTGCTCATGCAGTGCATTATGGGTATTTTCTTTCACCCTCTGTCAGGGGTGTAGCACCATTTAATTAAAGAAAATTAAACATGCACAAACAAACTGTTCACAGTAAGATGTATAACACACATTAGGGTAAAAATGCTTATTGGTGCTTTTTTGTAACATTAGTTGCATGGAAAATGTATTATTTAAAAATGTACCTTTTGTGTTTTACACAAAGAAAAAGATATGGAAATAATCTGTTTAAGAGGCATGAAGTTGCACACTTAGCAAATTAAAGATAATGAACCAATTTCAACGCCTCTTATTAATGTAATTCCACTGGATGGCATGACATCTGTTTGGTAAAGCTCTCAGATTCTGTTTTGACATTTTCCAGCTTGATCTGCTCACTTGAGGTGTTTTTGCAACACTTTGTGTGTGCCTTGTTGTGAAACCCAGCTATATTTTCGCCTGCACTCAAGTATCTCATGATGCAACTCTCTCCTTCAATCTCAATTTCCCTCTCTCTCCCTCTTTTTTCGTCTTTCTCTGTTGCTTATTCTCCCTAACAGTCCCACGTGTGGCAGTGGTGGTGTAATTTCCACCGTTGGCTGATTTCTGCGTTGATGTGCGCAGTAGGGGACTAGCGCAGCTGTGCTTACCTCTTTGCGAGTCCTGCTGGGATTCTCAGTTCGTTATCAATTATTCTGCTAAACTCTCTCTGGAGCGCGTGGTTCCGACCGGGATAATGTGAGCGCCAACCTTTAATCAAGCGTGAGGCGACCCGTCTCATCAAATCCCACAGAGACGCAATAAGATTCGTAGTTTCACACACACACAAACACACATACACATTTCATTCATAAAACATTCCGACCGAATGTTTCACACAACATATACTAAATACACCTACAGCTCTCTTTTTGTTGTGAAATGAGATTCTTGCTTTGCTAGTTTTTTTAGCAAGATAATGTCTTTATTTTCTTCACACATATGTGTCTATGCTAGGTGCAAATTATTTCAAAATATTTTGTGGATTCTTATGAAAATGACTGAATTTTGCCCGCGAAAAATTGTAAATGTGACCACGACATCGCATACTGGAGCTTTTAGTATTGTGCAAGATCATATTTTGCAGACTGTAGGCTACTATTAAGTATTTCCTGAATGGATTTTGGTGTACTGTAAGCTAAGAATAAAACAGTTTCTTCTCCGGGCACCATTTTCACCTCAGACGTTTAAATTATTATTTATACCAAGCGTGTTTTTATGTGACTTTCCAAAGCACACAAATAGCAGTGTGAAACTTTACCAAGGTTTAAAAGTGTGATATAGAATGACAAACTTGGGGTTAAGTGTTGAAAAATTCTCTGAGTAGTTACTTATTTTGAAAAAAGTGCTTAATTTGTGACCGTTAAAAACTGCATTTCATCCA
>JAHKKF010538237.1:16130-28693 GCA_019740295.1 Labeo calbasu
AAGGAGAAGTCCACTTCCAGAACAAAAATTTACAGATAATGTACTCACCCCCTTGTCATCCAAGATGTTCATAGGATTTGTCTCCATATAATGGACTGCTATGGTGCCCCGATTTTGAACTTCCAAAATGCAGTTTAAATGCGGCTTCAATCGATCCCGAATGCGGTTGTAAACAATCCCAATCAAGGAAGAAGGGTCTTATGTAGCAAAAGAATCGTTTAAAAAAAAAAAAATGAAAAAAACATGGCCACCTTTGGCTCAGTGGGGCTGTTCGACTCACAGCCCCAAAGACCTGAGAGAAATTTGAAAGAACTCTGCCACTGGGGGGCGATATCGCATTTTAGAACTCCTTATATGCATTTTAGAATATGGCACGTTAGAACTCCCCATTTCAGATGATTTTGCCTCTAGAACCACTGCTGTCAGTCCAATTGTTTGTTAAATGATTGAGAAGATGTCAAAAACGTCCTTTTACAAACTGGTCCTAGGGATTTTTGCTCAGTCTGGAAAAAAGCACTGCAGTACAATTCTGGACTCTCTAGGTAATAATTATCATAAAACTGTTGAAATTTACCATATGGGAGGCTATAATGGGATCGTTTAGAAAATTGGCCTATCCAAATTTACCCGAAATCCTAAAAAGCCTGAAGGAAAACTCAAAACTTCACAAAACCTGGTGAGCACATGCGACAGGTGATTCTAAACAAGCATGCAGACAACTAGTGCTATAACAGTTATAACCACTAAAAACATAGTATTTCTATGGTAAATTACCTGAATTTACCAAAAATGTTTTTTTAAATCAGGTGGTTACAAGCTTGCAAAATAATGTTGTGTTTCATATATGCTTAAATGCCTAAAGTTCTTATTAGCTGTTCATGTTGCAATGCATTATGGGTAGCTGTATTTTTTCACTCTCTTTTAGGAGGGTAGCACCATTTCATAGGTACTTTTGTGAGCTTTGTACATGATGTATGAACTTCATCAGGCTAAAAAGCTTGTGAACTGGTTTCATTGAGGCATGTCAACATTAATCATGACTGTGAAATATGTGATGGAAGTAGATTGAATTTAAGTTTTAATGAATGTGTCCTTTGTCAAAGTAAAGGTGCTTAATAACTAAATGGCAGTGTAGTGTTTAAAAAAGTGATTTGCAAAACTTCCAATTACCTTTTTATTTTTTTAAAGATACAGCTAGTTATATAATTAGGTTTAAATAAATATTTATCTGGCCAAAATTTTAGGGTGAATGTAACTTTTACACTAAACTACTAAGTACATAGCATAACTGAACCTTAAAATATATTATTAAATAACAGTAAAAGTATTTAGTAATGCCTTTGGGTGAACTGTTCCTTGAAGTACAATCACTTATTTTAGTGTGTACGTCATGTTGAGGGACGGTCAAGATGTTGAGGGGACCTTGGCGATGCCTGGTGCATGCAAAAGAAAGACGTGTCTGAACATCGTCCTCCATCATAGGACAGATTTGACAGGATAAGGCAAAGCCGAACTCCTCTGCAGTCATGATGTGAGCAGTTTGTCAGCGATGATGATGGGCATCTGCGGTACGAGAGTGTGGCGAGAAAACATAAATCGATCTGTTGATTTAACAATAGTGATTAGAGAGTCTATTAGATTCAGGTCAGCAGTTTTCACAAAGAGGTCCAACTGACTAAAGCTCAAACTGATTGTCATGTGTCTCGCTTTGTCAGATATAGTTTTATTCAAAACAGTGGTTTTTAAATGATGAACATTGGATTTTTTTTACTTGATGGCTCAGTAAGAGACAATCACAGAAAATCGCCGACGTGAGTATCCTAGGGTGCTTTGACATTTTACTTAGCGTTCATAATTTAGGTTAATATTCTCAGGCAAACATTGCTTTTTAGCACGATAGCTGCTGACATTGTGTAAAAAAAAATACATACTGTGAGATACGTACATGCTGACAAAATTGTCACTTTTATTTGTTTTAATGGTGCCACTAAATAATAAGCATTGCAATTCCATTATATACAAACCAATGTGTTTATATTTACTTTTTGCACAGCGAGTTCTATCTTAAAAAACAGTTCACCCAGAAATTCTCATATTTTTGCTGTAAGCAATGGTATGAAGGTAAAAACGCCTTCGTGTTCACAAGATGTTAATTGATGGACTTACTTGTGGATCATTGTGATGTTTTTATCAGCCGTTTGGACTCTCATTCTGACGGCACCCATTCACTACAGAGAATACATTGATGAGCAAGTAATCCAATGCTAAATTTCCAATGAAAAAACAAACTCATCTACATCTTTGATGGCCTGAGGGTGAGTACATTTTCAGAAAATCTTCAATTTTAGGTATTTTTTTAATGGCAGGTCATCAAGTAATTTGTGACATAAGCTTCAAAGCTTACAAAATGAGTAGATTAGAATGCATGTCAGTGTTTTCTGGTGTAAAATTAGAAATTACTGTAACCAGAGTTCGCTTTGCTCATGTTTACTGCTTTTATTACAAAAGTTCTTTAATACAGATAAATAAATAAAGACAATTACATTTGTCGTACATACTGGATTTTAATACTTGTGCAGAACCGCTCTTTAGATTCCAGTTTTTATTTGGGCGCTTCAAAATGAAACATGCTGAACAAAACAGTGATGTGCACCAACACAAGTACATATTTTATTTAACATCAGCCACAGATCATACAAGTTCATGATATTAAAAAGAACAGAAGTGTCAAATGAAAAGATGAGGCAAAAAATAAATAATTCTTTTAATAAGGAAAATATACAAAGGCTCAAACTCAATTAGTTTGGCATCCCCCTGAACAAGAGCAGGGAACAGAGAGAGGGTCTTATGCTCTTAAACACACGTCTTCAACGCTGTTGCCCTTCATCTGCTGAAGCTCTTGGTGGCCCAGTAGCCGATATTGGAAACTAACTCGATTTACGAACTTCCCGCTCGACACCATTCTGACCACAGTGTTATCGCAGCCGACCTTCATTTGAGCTGGTGGGAAGAGAGATATGAGGAGGTTTATGAGATTCATTGCAACCTAAATTGCTCACAATGACTGCTGGTGATGCACAACAGATAAAGAAGGAATCCTCACCTGGTCCATTAAAGGAGTAGCAGAGATCTGCCATAGGGAACATCTTGGATGTGTCCATGCCGTTTCCACCCAGAAGCTCAACGAAGTCTCCAGAACCGGCACAGCCGAGAATGGACCGCTAAATGGATAAACCAAAAATTTCAAAGTCAACATAATGCATCAGTGTCTTTATATCAGAAATAGCGTTTTTAAAAATATATGTTAAGTCCAGATTGACTCAATTCAAAGATTCAAATCCATTCAAACTCTTTGTTGTTCTGGACACTCAGCTGTACGTTACCATATAAACACTCTGAAGTAATAAAATTGCAAGTAATATTTATTAAATTAATTTATTTTATTTTACTTTTTTGTAAATGCAACGTTTTTTTGAGCAGAAATCAAATTTGTTCTCACCTTGAGATCATTACGTTGGCTAATTTGCTAAATAAAATGTATATATAGGTGTTTTTTGTTTAAATGCCACGTTGAGAATATGTTTTTGGCCGAAACTAAGCTGTAATTGAACCATTTGAAATAATAAAATTGTAAATAAAATGTATTAAATAATATTTAAGGGCGGGTGTAAATGCTATTTGTGCAGATTTGTGCTCACCTTGAGATCATTGTGTTGGCCGAGACTGAGTTCTCCAATTTGGATCTCCACTGGATAGATGATGGAGAAACTGCAGTTCCTGTGCTGCTGTGGAATGATCATGGTGAAACTGCCCTCTGGGGTCTGAGAGACAACATTACAGGCTACAAAAAGAGAAAAAGAGAGAGAGACAGATGGTTAACCATCAGTATCTTGTATGTTAAGCTTCAAGCATGGCTTCTGCATGAGCCATATGCCATTCCGTGAACAGTGTAAATGCTCTGAACCTTCTGGACATTTAGTTTTCAAGTGCTGTAGAAAGGCACTTTTTTGTCCAATAAATACATCATTTACAGTGCATGTGTACTTACGGAATGGATTGATGAGTTTGCGGAATGTTACTGTGAAGCTGCTCCCTGATTGGTGGAGTCTGAAGAACAGCATGGCGACATTCTGAGACGACCGTACGATTGGTCGAGTCACTCCAGTCTCGCAGTAATCGGAGTAACGCTCGTACAGAGGAAGAGGATGGTCCTGTGAGCTGGGAAACTTCTCACCCTTCATCACCCAGCCATCAAATACCTTAAAGATAAAAAAAAGTTAAGTTGCATTTAACACCATTCTACTCAGCAATCTGCATTCAGTGAAAATTTCATGTGAAAGTGAAAACGTCTTGTTGTTCTTATTTACTAGCAATTTCTGAGTGAAAATTGTTTCAAAATACATCCTACACTTTTTTCAAGGTAATTACTAGTTGGTCATTTTACATAATTCCCTTCAGTTCACCCCGACTGCAGTAGTTTCAGCTCAGTTGGGTTTTGTTTCAGTGCTAATAAATGATCTTAAATTTCCTCATTTCATGTCCGTTCCATTGAACAGGAATTAATTCAGTACATTAACTTCAACGATATCCCGTGTGCGTTTTTCAAACGTATTAAACTAAATTAACTTGACATCAATCTTAGTCTATGACAGCTGCACTAGTACTCAGAAAGTATGACGAAATTAGTTTGTAATGACTTGCTTAATTGGATTATTCTAGAGTGGAATATGTTAGATCATTGTAAACATGCTTGTTGCTGTAAGGCCTGGCTTAAAATGACATCACACGTGATCTTTTGGCGCCCTGACTTAACCTGGCTTAGCGTCCGCAGCTTGAACAGGTAGAGATTTACACAAACACACCAGCTGTTTTTGTCCATATTTAGAACAAAAATGTGTCTGTAATTCTATTAAATGACTTTTGTACGGTTGTAAGAACATTTCACCTTTATGAAATCTCCTCCTCTGCAGTCGATGTTGACCGAATCATATTCGATGCTAATGATGTCACTAGGCTCGCCGATAAAAAACACGGCGCAGTTTAACTGTGGACGTTCTGCTGTAAATGTAAATTGACCCTCCACGGCCACCATGTCCAGACATCCTAAGGAAGATCAAGACAAGAAAAGGTGAAAAACTTAAATTAACCACTCTTTAAATATTAGGTAGTGCCTTCTTGTATTTATGTGTAGATTGAATAGTTAGAAATTTACTTATTAAAACATATGAAGTCAAAGTCACGATATAAATCATGCATTTTTTTTTTTTATTATCCATGACGTTCGTCTTTTGGCAAATTAGATCCCAGCGGTTTCTGTTGTCACTCACTGAGCGCTCGGCGGTACACAAACTCCTCTGGTAACTCTCGCTTTAGTTCAGAGCTGAGCAGAGATAATAATCCTTCCGGGCTGATGTCGTTATCCTGATAAAACAACAAAAACAGGACATGGGAACGACTAGAATTAGAAAAAGCTGTCAAAATAAATAATATAAATAAATTGGGTTTGCATTTCAATCAATAGTGCTTAACTCCTTGGATTCAAAAAGAGGTTTAAAGTTTTATAATAGGCTCTTCTAAGCTTTGCACATTATATATATAAATATAATATTACACAAAATACATACAAAACATTTAATCACAAATATGTAATGCCAAAGCATATGTGGACACTTGGGAGTCGATTCCTCAAGGATCTGTTTCTGCCTGATCGGACATTTAAAATTACTTCCACTGGTGCAATTTTTTTAGTCTTATTAAACAATACTTTGCCTTTAGACATCAAACGAATGTTTTAAGTTTCCTTACAAACGTATTTTGCAGTGCAATAGCCTAAATGGTACAACAAAAGTTGTACATGATAGTTAAAGCCAAAGCACTAATAAACACACATAGAGCTCACAATAAATCCATCAAAAGTTACATATAAAGCTATAAAGCTACTCTAATGATTGCGTGTGTGCGCGCGTGCGTGTATGAAAGGTGAGCAGGTGTAAATATCTCACCTGTATGTCCAGAAAGCGCGCGTGTCCCCGGAGAGCCGTGACACTCAACAGGAGGAAACACAGCTGTGCGCGCAAAGTGCCCGACATCTCCGTGCCGTCTGTCCGCGAAGATTTGCGCAATAAGAGAAGAATTCCGAGAGCTCCCGACCAGACTGCTCCTTTTATACCCCCTCACATAAATAGAGGAGGGGGGGCTGCCTGTATGGATCAATTGATGTGAGTCCGCAAGAGAGAGAGAGAGAGAGAGGGGGCATGACAGATGCCTAGTGTTTATTCTAGTTTTTCTAGTACTAATTTAATAGACTTTAAAGTAAAATTTTAATTGTAGTAATAAATGATAAAATCCATGAAGCCAAAAAAGTAATTGTAGCAGGTTAAGATAAGAAATGTTAGTAACAACTGAGATTCTCCATAGTGTTTCCTAGTCCCTGAGTACTAGTGTTTTATGAATATGCAGTGATTGAATATTTTCTAGTCACTACTAGAATACATATTAGTATTAAATTAATATTTTTAGGATTACAGATTAGTTACTTTTTATGGATTACATGGAAACAAATTATTCACACAATGGCAGCAAATTATTCATAAGTACTCCGAAGTAGTCCAAATACACTACCTAAAATGAGTAATCTTGAGTGATTAGTTTTAAAACTAATTTATGTTTTATGTTTTAAAATGTTGATAATCAGATTACATTTACTTGTTATGGATTACATGGGTACAAATTATTCACACAATAGCAGTAAATTATTCATAAGTACTCAGAAGTAGTCGAAATACACTACCTAAAATAAGTAATTCGTTGAGTAATTTGTTTTAAAACTAATTAAAAACTAATTTACATTTTATATGTTTTAAAATGTTTATAATCAGATTACAGCTACTTTTTATGGATACCAAGTATTATCACAATGGCAATAAATTATTCATAAGTACTCAGAAGTAGTCTGAGTACACTACCTAAAATGAGTAACCTTGAGTAATTACTTTTAAAACTAATTTATGTTTTATGTTTTAAAATGTGGATAATCAGATAACAGCTACTTTTAATTGTTTACATAGTTACAAATTAACAACACAATGGCAGCAAATTATTCATAACTACTCAGAAGTAGTCTGAGTACACTACCTAAAATGAGTAACCTTGAATAATTACTTTTCAAACTAATTTATGTTTTAAAATGTTGATAATCAGATTACAGTTACTTTTTATGGATTACATGATTATGATTTATTATTACAATGGCAGCAAATTATTCATAAGTACCAAAAAAGAGTAATCTTTAGTAATTTGTTTTAAAATTAATGTACGATTTATATGTTTTAAAATGTTGATAATCATATTACAGTTACTTTTTATGGATACAAATTATTCACACAATGACAGTAAATTATTTATAAGTACTCGGAAGTAGTCTGAGTACACTAAAATGAGTAATCTTGAGTAATTAGTTTTAAAACTAATTTACCTTTTATATGTTTTAAAATGTTGATAATCAGATTACAGTTATTTTTTATACATTACATGGTTACAGAATATTATCACAATGGCTAGAAATTATTCATAAGTACTCAGAAGTAGTCTGAATACACTACCTAAAATGAGTAATCTTAAGTAATTACTCTTAAAACTAATTTACATTTTGTTTTAAAATGTTGATAATCAGATTACAGTTACTTTTTATGGATTACATGGTTACAAATATTAACACAATGCCAGCAAATTATTCACAAGTACTCAGAAGTAGCCCAAATACACTACCTAAAATGAGTAATCTTGAGTAATTACTGTAGTGTTAAAACTAATTTGCCTTTTATATTTTTTGAAAATGTTGATAATCAGACTACAGTTACTTTTTATGGACTACATGATTACAAATTAACACAATGCCTGCAAATTATTTATAAGTACTCAGAAGTATTTCGAAAACACTACCAAAAATGAGTAATCTTAAGTAATTTGTTTTAAAACTAATTTACGTGTTATGTGTTTTAAAATGTTGATAATCAGATTACAGTTACTGTTTATGAATGAAAGGGTTACAAATTATTATCACAATGGCAGTAAATTATTTGAAGTACTCAGAAATAGTCCGATACACTATCTAAAATAGTAATCTTGAGTATTTTTCTAAATCAGTAACAGAGTACAATTTGTAAGTAGGTAATCTATATAATAAATTTAATACTTAAACGTTCTTGCATCTTAAATCACCCTATAAAATGTGCACATATAGAGCCACCTAAACAAACCCATTTGTTTTATTTTATTTCTTTGAGAATAACTTGTCAAAGTTTAATTTCACTGCAGTGGGAGGAAGGTGAGGTAGTCTGATTAAAGTAATGAATGTCACATACAGTGAGTCAGTGAGGTATGATTGAGTGCTTTAAAGCAGTAGTTCAACTAAAAAAGAAAACGGTGTCATTTACTCACCATTTACTCACCATCATGTCATTTCAAACGTATGAATTGCTCCTTCTGTGCAAATTACAATGTTGCTTTTTGCGTTACACAGAAAAAAGAAAGTCACACCAGTTTGAAGCATGTTTGAATAACTTTTGAGTAAACTAACCTTTTATAGCATTTATTCATTATAATATAATGAGGCAGCTGAACTTTTCACTTGCATATTAATATTGCGCTCCACTAATTGTCTCAGACTGGTGTTATTTTCTCACACCTACAGTGAACCAACTGTGTCAGGTGAGTCGAATAACAGCGTTTCACCTCACTAAAACAGATATTCACTGCTCTTAAACCTATTTGCTCTCAGCTTAAAGGTCTTTGAGAATTAGAGTCGTTGAATGTCACCTCGGGTCGAAACAATCAGAATGAGCAGGACGTTTGTGTGCATGCATGATGGCTTCTTGAAAACAGCCTCAAATGTTGTCTGTAAAGAGTGTTTTAGGATGTAGTAATTACAATTAGCTCAGTTTAGGGACAACAGGAATCAATGGACAAAAAAAGGACAAAAAAACATGCAGTCCATATCATGCATTTGTATATATTTTTTTTCTTTTCTGTTTCGTGACCATTTTTCACATTCTCTCTAAGCGGTCTGTTTAAGAAACGCCCCCTTTTTAAATGAAATGAGTAACAGCGCTGATCACTGTGCTCGAGTTCGCTGCTCGTACAGCAACATGCATTTATCTGTGACGTCAGGAGATTGTGGAAAAGTTTAGATGAGTCATTTTTGCCGTAGTTCAGTAAATGCTCTTGTTGGAGGAAGTTTTGAGTTCTAAGAGTTGCAGTGTGCTTTTATAGTGCATCCGTTTCTATGATCTGACCCTTTAAAATAACCTTGATTCAGTTATTTTAAGAATGCATGATACACAAACAGGAAGGCTTTCTAACTAACACATGGCAATGAAACCAACGTCATGCTGTTTGCGTTTCTCCTTACCCAGTGTGTACTATCATCTTCAGGGAGCTGCAGCCGTTCCTCCCCATCAAACACCCTGTTCTGGCATTTGAAACCCGGCTCTTGCACAGGTGTCCGCTTCTATCAGAGTCTTACCTGCCCCGGGTGAACTGAAAGGTCAGCTGTCTTTCTCACACTCGCTCTCTGGAATCAGGGGACATTTGCCTCTTGTGAACTATATAGGGCCAGTACAGTTTTCTGACTTCTGGCAGAATATGAATGGATACATCCAGGCATACTACACATGCTGTTAATGCAGTATGCATATTTTTGTGCACTGTGAGGGTTTTTTTGTATGTGTTGGATGATACATTTTTTTCTCCACAAAATTAAAGTATGCAACCTGAGCATTTTGCATGAAAACTCAAAACGCAATGCACCTGACCTTCCATTTATTGTTTTTTATCTCTGTTTTGACTCACTACATGATCAGACTGCCAAAAGTTATGTCACAGAAAATTAGATTAAAAAAGCAAAATAAACATTTAGTTTTGATAGACCCCAAACAGGTTCCATGATCACTCCTCCCATCGTGTCAAGCGGTTAAGGCTAGAGAGGAAACAGCTCTAGCTACTTGGCATGCGTACATCAATCTAATATTATTTTTGTCACACTGTACAACAATAATACTGCTTTTGTATTATAGTAAGGGGTAAGCTTAGGGTTGGGGTAGGTGTAGATGTTTAAAAAAACAATCTAATAGGTAGAACAATTCATTTCATTGTTAGTTTCCGGTCAGAGCTTTATCCCTTTTAGCCACAACTGTGTCAAGCTGGTTTAGACAGGGTGCAAAGTAAAATAAATAAATAAATAAATAAAAAAACCTGTTACCCATTTTTTTTATTAATTAATTTTATTCAAGTATTTTTTACAATTTGCTAAAAGTATATTTATACTTTTACTTTTATGAAATGTAATTAATTAAAGTGTGGAAAGTAAAAAACAAATAATATTTAAAACAAACACTAAAAATATGTCTGGGAGGAATTGTTACTTATTTTTAATTCATTAGTTTTATTTCATTATTTTTACAAAAAAGCTAAAAGTATGTTAATACTTTTACTTTTATGAACGGTAATTAATTAATTAAAAAAACAAACACTAAAACACAAAACATATGCCTGGAAAGAACTGTTAACCTGTTACCTATTTTTAATATAATATTTAAATTTAATTATTCCATTTACTTTTAATTTTAATTACATTTTTTATTTAAACTGTATTGATTTTTAAATATATTTATAATATTTTATAATATAAATATTGATTCATTAATTAATGATTAATATTTAATTTAATAATTAATTTACTATATTTATTTGTTTAAATAAGTTATCGAAATATTACTAAATTATTTAAATATTTCTTTAAAATCAATTCAATTCTGGTAACAAAAATCTCATGAAATTATTGGGTTATTTAAAGTTATAGAACATTTTGAATTTGTTTTGTTGTAATTTTCTTCTAATCTTTTAATTAACTTAAATTGAATTAAAAATATGATAATATATACCAATATTAAAAAATTTACTTTTTGACTTTTTATTTTTGTTCAGTCCCTATTTGTGACCCTGGACCACAAAACCATTCTTAAGTAGCATGGGTATATTTGTAGCAATAGCTAAAAATACATTGTATGGGTCAAAATTATCATTATTTTAATTATGCCAAAAATGATTAGGATATTAAGTAAAGATCATGTTCCGTGAAGATATTTTGTAAATCTTCTACCTTAACTATATCAAAACTTAATTTGTGATTAGTAATATGCATTGCTAAGAACTTTATTTGGACAACTTCAAAGGCGATTTTCAGAGTATTTAGATTTTTTTGCACCCTCAGATTCCAGATTTTCAGCCAAATGTCATTCTGTCCTAGCAAACCAGATGATCTATAAATCTCAGTTTCAAAAAAGTGTCCCTTATGATTGGTTTTGTGGTTCAGTGTCACATTTTGTACCTATTGCCATTTCAAGTGCTGAAGAGGTTTTAGGCCAAATATGTCAAAAAAATAGACTAAGGCCAGCCATACAACTAAACCACTGTTAAATTACAGTAAATTATTGAAAAACATCCTCTCACTCATGCACCTGTGCATGTGACTCTTTCCTCACTTGAGCTCAAATGTGCAAAACTCCATGAAACCTAATATAGTTCGCCATGTGTTTCCTCGTTATTTTACGACCTACTATACACCGTGTGATGTGTGTTTATTGGAATCCGACCCAAATTTCTGACTGATCCCGGGCTAACTGTGCGGCGTCCCCCCTGCTTCGTTTATTTCATTCCTGCATCCATGCAGTGGAGAGTACAGCGGGAGAGAAGAAAGAATGACGCACTTTGGCAGATAGGAGGCCACTGTTATAGCGTTAATCTTCCATTTCTCCGAGGATATCACTCACACACACACTTATGGACAGATTGAATGCGCTTCAAGGAAAAAGGCGTATGAACTTGTCTGAATAGGAATGTATTTCCGTTGGCCCTCGGACCAGTGCGCGCAGATCGAGATGTTGAAATCGCAGCGGTGTTAGTGACTGGAGAGTCTCTTGTCTGTGTTTCTATGGCCTCTTTGTGCTTCAAGAATGACTTATTGACATTTCATACAGATTAAAGGAAGGTTTCTGGTTCAATAAGTTACGCTCTATTGGCAGCATGTCGATGACCACAGAAAATTATTTGGACTCAGTTTGCAAAAACAAACAAGAATTGTGTTTAAAGCAATGCACGTGCAATGGAAGTGGAGCAAGCAGAAATGTGTTTTAAAGCATTATCAATTTCTGATGTCCTTCCTCATATCATACAGTTGCTGGGTTTACAATGATAAAACAACATCAAAGTGAGAAAAATATCTTGTATTTGCTTGGCTTTGCACTTGCCAAATAGACTTCCATTGTAAATGCATTACTGTAAACACAGTTTTTGTTCATTTTTACAAACTGAGAAATCAGTCCAAGTTATCTGGCTGTAATCGACAGCATACCACGGATAGTTTGGTGGGGATTCGAGATAACATCTCTCACAAAGTAAATGCCGGATTACACAGCGTCCGTTTGCTTAGATAAACAGAAAGGAGGAGAAATGGACCCAAACAGGCAATCATTCAGCTGTGAGGGAGGCAAACACACACACACACA
>JAHKKF010538238.1:0-10889 GCA_019740295.1 Labeo calbasu
AGGATTCTTTCATGAATAACAAGTTTAAAAAGTACAGTGTTTATTCAAAATATAAATATTTTATAACAATGTAAATTATTTATGATTAACTTTTAATAAACTTTTAATTATTAACTTAATACATCCTTGGTGAATAAAAGTATTAATTTCTTTAAAAAAGAAAAAAGAAAAAAAGAAACAATAAAAATGTACTGACCCCAAACTTTTGAACGGTAGTGTATGTCAAGCGTGCGCCTCAAAAATCTACATCATAACAGGAGTTCTGACCTTTGTCACAAAAGACTTTCTTTGTTGCCTTTTTCCCTTGTATTAGGAAATTATACATCAGTTGAAAATTTCAAAATTCATCTTTTTAAAGCCACTATAAAATGTATGAATTATAAAAATTTGAGTTTGGATTTAAGTGCATTTTCACGTCTGTGTTCAAAAACAGCAGTGACAGTTAAAGGGTTAAATTACGTAATTCTGTTACATGTAACTCTCCAACACTGTTTATTTATTTATTTTATTTATTCATTTATTTATTTATTTTTTACTTTTTTTTAATATTACGGCTGACCTGCAGTTGGGGTGTCATTTTCAAAGCAATGTTGATTAAAAATTTCAGGTATTTGTTTTCCCTCTAAAAGTTGGTATACTTGTTAGCCAAGGAAACAGCAGTGAAGGTCATGCTTGAGATAAAGGTAAATATCACAGAATATCTTTTAAAAAGTTTAATTTTTGATCAAAAAACAGTATTATTGTGAAATATTATTGCATTTGAAAATAACTTCTCTATGTTGATATATTTTAAAAGACGGAGAAAGATTTTAAAAAGATTTTCAGCAGCCATTACTCCTGTCTTTAGTTTCACATGATCCTTCAGAAATCATCTTAATATTCTGATTTCTTCTTATTATGCGGGAAAAGGCTGTGCTGGTTAATATTTCTGTGGAAACTGTAATTTTTCAAATTCCTTTAATGAATAGAAAGTTCAAAAGAACAGCATTTATTTAAAATTATTACTATTATTATTATTATTATTATTATTATTATTTGTTTATTTATGTTTATTTCCTGGCTTTCTCTATTGATCACTAATGCACCTTTGCTGACTGAAAGTATTATTTTCTTAAAAAAATAAAAAACAATTCTTACTGACCACAAACTAGCCAGCCAAAGAAGTCGTCCATCTTAATCCCAAAAATGTTAAAAATGTAATTGCCATCAAAGAAAGCACATAATACATTATTTAAGAAGGGATGGAAATTGCACTGTAGTTGAAATTTCATGTGACAGATATGCTCCTGTGACATATGCATATTATCATTCTGTAGGACATTTTTAGAGGACAAATTAAACAAACTAGTAAGAGTGTGAAAAGTGTTTTAAAAAACTTCATTTTCCAGAAGTCCTCAGGGGCAAAAGTGCCCATAGTCGAAGAAACACCCACGTATGAGTCAAAAACAACACTGGTGATTAAATACCATCCAAACAACGATCTCACTGTCAAACTATTAACTAAAGCCCACTCATTCCCCAGAAATGATGAATGGCACAGGTGGAGAGTCATTTAGCCAAGTGCAACACCAACTGATATTCAGGTTTTAAACTTCACAGTGATTTACTAATCTTGTTAATTACAACACACACACACACACACACAACAATTGACTCCTGGGCAAATTAGAAATTTTTACTAGTTTGTATTACCCCCATGTGCAGTTATTTATAAAGATCATTTGTCTGCTCACATTTTTAAGAGCGCCATCATTAAGCATGTCCAGCTTTTATTTGGGTTTGGCGCTGAAGTGTATTGCGCTCTAACAAACGATCACCTAGAAACAGTCGATAATTTTTCAGTTATTTATGAGTTCATTACAACTGCTTTCAACGGTTCCCAATAAACTCCTGCACCTGCGTGTGCTTATAAACATGAAATATCATGTCACAGTTAACGGGTCAAGCGTAGATGAATTAATTGGAGCAAAGCAAATATGATCACGTCAAACAATCACAGCAGAAAGTGGGGCGATCGAAGGGAAAAAGCGAGAGAGAGATAGCTAGTTTAAGGGATATTATGTGTGTACTGGAAATATGTGTACATTAAAATATGTGTGCTAATTTAAATAGCATGTGGTCCAAAATAGTTAATATGTAAATGAGGAAGAGAGTGTAATTATGTCTATCGTGTGCTTTGATCCAGGAAGCTGGTATTATACAGCAGTAACTGCCACCCACAGACACTGGACAGTCAATCATAATCTAAAGCATTCATATATATGCAAGGGAGGCTGCAGTGTCTCATCAAAATATTGGATGAGAAAAAAAATCGTAGTACAAAAGTAAAACATATATAACATTAAAAAGTGTATAAATTACTTGTTTTCTAAAGAAACATTGTCCAACAGCGACACCAGCAGGTAAAGTTACAGATGGAGTCGGCGTCTCTCTCTCGCCTCCCCTGAGCCCACTGAGTTTTAACAGATGCCTAAAGCATTGAGTGAGTTTGGCGGGGGGTAATTGAGAATGAATAAGGGAAAGTCACTTGAGAGGAGGCAATGCTTCCATCGCGATATCATTAGATACGGCTGGTTGTGATCAGCTGTGATTGATTCATGCGATAAATATATCGCCTTTTGTGTTTGTGCGTTATGCATTGCGAATCAGTCTGAATGAACAATATAATTGAGTTAAGCATATAAAGCATACAATTTGTGTAACCACCAAGTGGCAAGAAAATATAGTCTCTTTGCGAGTTTTCACCAGTGTTGAGTGTAAGGCACTCCAAGTAACGTGTGTTACTGTATGTTATCAGATTACTTTAGTAGTAAAGTAAATTTACTAGTAAAGTAATGCATTACTTTTTGATGTACTTTTTCAAATAAGTAACGTCAGTACTCCAATCATATTTTATCCCTCAACTTAAAAAATCATTTTAAAATCATCCTACATCGCTGCAGAAGTTCCAACCCAGTCTTTGCAACGTGAACATGCAAAGAAAATCAAACACCCTTAACAAAAAAGTAAAAGCACTATTTTTTTCTGTTGTACTCTGTATATTTTTCTCTCATTTTATGTGTAGTTTGTGAATCATTTGCACTGTTTGTATATTTGTTGCACAAGACCATTTGTGCAATTGTTTTCACTACTTGATGCACTGTTTGCGTTTGTTCATACTGATTGAAAATTATATTTCTCTGAAAAAAATCTCACTTTTTTTACTGTGTTCTGTTATTATGTAACACTGTTTCCATTTACTTTACTTCCTAAACATTTTTGAACACATCTATATTGTCAGTAAACTAACTAGACCTGTTTTTCACTGAAAAATAGCAATATTGTAATAAATGGTTATAACTTGCTTGGGGAATGTTATATGCAGACAAAATTTTATTTGGAAGTGTAAAACACCCAAATACAACTTTCTTAAGAAAAAAATCCAAACTTCAGGAGTTTCTGCTTTGAGTACACAGTAAAAAACCTCCCAATTGTTGCTTGCGATTTTCTTAAAATGTTAGAAATTCATTAATTCTTAGAGAACACAAAAAGGAAAATTGGGACTTTAAATTAGCTAGACTGAAACTTCAAGGTCTCCTGTTTACAATGATATATAGCACTTGATGCTGACTGCTAGAATGGTCTGAAAAAGCAAAGAAAAGTGCAGGTGTTTTAGGTGCCCCAAAAATGTTCTAGGTCTTTAAGGGTTAATAATGTTAACCAAACAACAAAAGAAAATGAGTGAATTATTCACTGCACTTCACTTAACTTTAATAACGTCAGTACATATTTAATTTGTACGGTGAAGACTATGCAATATTTTATTTTTACATTTCATTACTTTATTCAATTTCTGTACAGTAGTATTATTTTTAGTATTGGCTAAATTATTTATTTTGTATATTTGTTCTGTTGTATTTGTCCTATTGTTTGTAATTTTCTTCTTTTTTATTGTATTACTGACTGTTTCAGCTCTGTTGTTTGTAGACAGTAAAACTCTGTGTGTGTGTGTGTGTCTGTGTGTGTGTGTGTGTGTGTGTGTGCGTGTGTGTGTGTGTGTGTGTGTGTGTGACCTGCATATTACAATATTGTTCAAAGACTAATACTTACGTTTCACTATAACACCTGTCTTAAAGAGTGTTGAAAAAAAAGCAGTGCTGTTACAAAGGTCCTACAGATCACGCTTTAAAATCACGGGGTGGGAGTGGGGGTTTATTTAGAGATGTTCAAAGTCTGTTATACTTTCAAATCTGACATCTTGACTTTACCCATCACTTCTCAACCCAGCAGCCAGAGATGCAAAGAAGATAGAGAAAGAAGGAGAGACAGAGAGTCTAAATCAAAGTCAGAAATCTCCTCCCACCTGTTATCACCCGTGTGGGTGGAGTACACACACAAGCACACACACTCACATACGCACACAAACACACGCATGTGCTGAAGCTCTCAGTCTCCAGGGTGGGAGCTTGTAATTCTGTTTAATCAAATGCCAAAAAACTCTGACTCAGAGAGAATGAGGAGGAGAGAGAGTGACTAGCAAGGGAAATAGAGGGAGAGACAGACGGTTAATATTCGTGTGGATGCCCATAAGGCAGTAAACTGCGTGTTCTGAGGTCAATGCACTGAACAGTGGGTAAATTTATAGCGCATTTCCACTATAAACTACCTTTTTTTTTTTTTTTACACATGATATATCATTTATCTGCCAAGTGTTTTTGCATGTAATTTGCCCCCTGACCTGTATGTTAATTCAGTATTTATATATGTGATTATTTGCAGTTAATGTACTTTATACATTTAATTAAATATGTTAATTAATTTAACAATACTAACATGTAATTGTTTTTTTTAATATGTATATACAATTTATTATTTACACAAAGTTATGACTTTATACTAAAAAGACAAATCACCTTTTTCATTCCTGAAAGAATCAATATTTTGAACAAACTGGATGACTAAATGATTCAATAACTTACTAAGTCATTCAGTCAGTCACTACCTAATGGTGTATCAATGTAACCTGCAGAAGGAGCCATTATTCTTCATTTAGCAGCTAAATTGGTGCTTTGTTCACCAGAAAACTTCAAGCAAACACTTAATTAGTCCACAAAGTCCTAAAATGTTTGTATGAATATAACATATACAACATACTTTTCAAAAAAATTGAATCCCAAAAAACTTCAAGCAAGCACTAACAAACAAAAACCACAATTTGGCCACAAAACCAGTCATATACCACAGTTATATTTGTAGCAACAGCCAACAATACATTGTATGAGTCAAAATTATTTTTCTTTTATGCCAAAAATCATTAGGATATTAAGTAAAGATCATGTTCCATGAAGATATTTTGTTATTTTCCTACTGTAAATATATCAAAAGTAAATTTTTAATTAGTAATATGCATTGCTAAGAACTTCATTTGTACAACATTAAAGGCGATTTTCTCATTATTTACTTTTTTTTTTCACCCTCAGATTTATCTCAGTCAGTTTTATTTTATTTTATTTTATTTTATTTTATTTTATTTTATTTTATTTTATTTTATTTTATTTTATCATGTCATGTCCTAAAAATGTTTGTATGTATATAACATATACAACGTACTTTTCAGCCAGGTGCTGACCAAAAAAGTTGAATCCCAAAGTTGCTGGAAACAGTAAGATAGTCAATGGAAAGTTTGTAATATCTAGTAAAATTCTGCTATCACAGTTGTTTCCTTGAGCAAAGCAGAGGAAATGCCCTTTAACTGCCCTACCGCAAATCACTTTGGATAACAGTGTGTGCTAAATGACTAAATCCACAACGCACTCACTTATCAGCACAAATGGTACAGCTTCTTTTAGACAAGCGGCTTGACAGTGATCTCTACAGCCTCCAAGCAGTGTCACTGCAGCTGAGAGGTGCTTTCGGCTATCATTAAAAGAGCTAAATCATGAATATGTCAGTTCTATGCTTATTAAGAAGTTTAAGGAGAAATGAGACATTAAAAGGCATCTTCTTTATCTTCTTTATGAGCTTTTTGTTTCCTCTCCAGCATCTTATTATGTGCTTATATAAACCATTACTACAACTGTTCATAGGATTGGCGTTTAAAACAAAAATTAAACTTTGGCGCTCAAATGGAGGGATGAGGGTGAAAATATCATATAGACTTTGATGGTAACCATCCGAGTTCACATTTTCTTTAAAAATCTGCTTTACCTTGTCTCACCTTTCAAGACTCATTTCGATGCTCCATGCACCCTGTGTGATTATGTCAACATTGCCCTCAATTTGGGAGTTTTAGTTTACTAAAAGAGTTCATATTTGGCTGTAGTTATACCCTGACTCAGCAGGAGTATTTCGTTTGCAACCGTTAAAGACTTTGGCTCAGATAAAGTTCAATTTCCTATTTGTGCCAAGTGATGGATGATACGTTTATGTCAGAAAACACGAGGACTGATACAAGACCTTTTGTAATGTAAATATGGAAATCGTCAGCTGTGGGAATAAATGTATTCATTTTATTAATCTCTTTTGCACAATTTCTTTCAGACCCCCCCTCAAAAACATGGCTGCTAATGCAAATGTCACAACCAGCTGCCAAAAGCTTTGCAAACCTGCATTCCAGATTCTTTCATCTCGCCTTGCCTTTTCTCCCCCTTTCTGCTCGCTTCTCATCTCATCTCATCCTCTCTCCTCTGGTTTGGCTGCTGTTTAATAAACCTCTGATTCATTCTGCAAGCTCTCCGACGGCCCCAAAACACCTGCAGCACACCGCTTCCGCAGCAAACGTGTGCGCATCTGAAAGAGAGACGGTAAGAGGCAGAAAAAAAGAGAGCGCTGATACAAATACCACTTAACATAATTACCACTGTCCATGGGAATTCAAAATTCGTGGCCAAAGCCAAATTCGGTGAATCTAAAAGAGGTTTCGCGCTCAAAGAGAATACGTTCAGTGTGTCCAAACTACTGTTTCCCTCAGGGCTCCTAAAGGAACAGAGTGAGACACATCTACACACAAAATAAGATGTTTCAAATGAGTTTCACTCCCCTTTGTGGCATCCAGTGTTTTGTTGGCCAGCACCGAGAGGCTCTTGAGAGCGCATAAATGTAACCAGTCTGTTTCTGTGGTGGTTTGAGACCACGGATGCATGTTTGGCAGTTGAGCACTCTAATTTTGAGCCTAAAAGCAGCAGTGCTTTCAGGCAGCAGAAGAGCATATTATCCAGTATCTGAGAGCACTCCTCTACCTCCACACACACACTCGCGTGCACAGCGCTGCGCGGACAGTGTGGCTAACTGATGATAGACTTCAGCTCCACAGCCTCAAATCCATATGTAGGGCCACAGCCGGTCAGCCAAGGCTGAAATTGCAATTAAACACTAAATTGCAGCTAGAATTGCTGTGGTTTGTGTGAGGTTTTAACTTTACTGTAACTGTGAAATAAAACTTTGCAATAACCTTCAAAGGTGACCTGTGGGACAATCCGGGGCGAACTTCGGTCTACAGTTTCTTTGTTAATGCAAAGGGTACACAGACTCAACATACACCATTTATCAATGAACAAGAAAGCACAAAGCCTATTTGGAAAATGAAACAGGAAAAAAGGGAAACCTTCAGCAAGAAACTCGGTTTCTCCTTGAGAAAACATATTGCGGCTGAATTATTCAAAGGCTTGAGGTACAAGCAGTCACCAGACTGTCACTGTTGATAAAACATTGCATAAAATGTATTTGCACAACTAATATGCAAGCACATTGTTCAGAAACTTTGAAGTGACAATCAGAAAGATTAAGAAAAAATTAGGTTTTGATAGCAAATGTGTATGTGAAATGACACTTTAGTTACACTTTAGTTTAGGCAACAGTTCTCACTGTTAACTAGTTACTTATTCGCAAGCCTATTATCAACATACTAGCTGTTTATTAGTACTTCTAAAGCACATATTCTGCATGACCTTATCCTACATATCCCTAATCCTATCCAATACCTGAACTTAACAACTACCTTACTACCTATTAATAAGCAGCCAATTAGTGACCAATGCTTCAATAAAAAAATGATTAAGAAATGCTTCTCAGGTGGTGTCCGAGGAAGATTTGTTTTGATTATATCAATTGCCAAGCCTGTGGAAAAGTAATGAGAAAATGTAAGCATCAATTAAATTTATATTAAATCTTGTCAAATCATGACATTAAATTATAATTATTTTACTCAAATGCTGCTACAGTTTTCTTCAGGTTTATACATTTAACAGACTTAATAGTGGTTAATTTTAATTAAAATATTTAATTTTGTTCCATTTCATTTTATATTTAGTAATTATATGATACTATTATTAATATTTTTAATTAATTGTTATTCATGTTATTTATATGTGTAATTCATTTATTTATTTTAATGGATTTTTTAAATTTTTTTATTTAAATAATATTATTTAATTGAAATATTAAATGATTAAATATTTACCAGAAAACATTCAGACACATTTTAATATTATTAAATTGATCAGGTGTAAGCATAAAGCTTATGAACAAAATTGCAATGCAAGATTTTTAGATTTGATTTAAGCACTAAAATATCTCAAATTCTGTGACTAAACTGTATGACTGTCTGACTGGAAGTCATGTATTTCAATGTAAAAAAGATGATAAAAGAAGCCAAAAATAATTATGTAGATTGGTAACACTAGCCTCAGGCAGCCCATAATAATTTACAGTCATTTGTCCTATATGAGAGCATATTTGTTCATATCCATTCATTCCACCATCATTAATAAATAGACAGTAAAAGCTCGTGCTGTTGAGCTCCTGTACTGGAGATGTGAAGAGAAACATTTCATTCTTTATGGATGAAAATGCAAAAACAAACTAAATAGTTAATTACAACTGCTACTAGGGGTGCAAATTTGGACGTCCACATCGGATGTTACTGACAGCGAAAAGGCAGCTTAAAGACACGAATCCCCAAAAGTACGAACGATAGCAAATAAAGTAATTTGTAATAGAGTGTACATATGATATCTTTATGAAAATTAAGACATTATAATAATCCCATAATCATGAGGCTGTTTGCATTAGAGGTTTCTTCAAAAGATATGATACTAACCCGCTGTGATTATGATACAAGTAACCCACAGCTATGGCTCAAATCTATGTGGGGGAACAGCAAACAGTCACCATACTGGCCAGTGTCTGGGGACTTCGGAGTGGCATGACTCAATGAGATATGCACACATACACACGTCCACGCAGACACATGCATATTAAGATATCACGTTCATATTTCATGAGGAACACGCTGTATTTGTCCTTCCTGCACTCGATAAATGATACATGAGATCTCCAGGCTCCCTAATCAGAGCCTGGGCTCCATACATATTCATACCAAGAGAGAAATTTACATGACCTGGAATCACATGCAGAAAAACGTTATTGTGTTTACACACAAGCTCTCTGTTGTAAACAATTCCCTCACTGTGGTTCTACAGAATCACAGATAAGATCCACATGCGTACTTTGGCAGTTAAAGCACTCTTGACGCTGTTGAGGGGATAATCTGATGCCGGAGACATGGCTGATGAGAGGATCCATTAATCTGCTAGAGTTAGTTGTGAGATGCTGGAGGCACTACCTTCTATCAAGTTTTCTGCATTTTAACACGCAACTATTTGACAGAAGTCAAATTACTCTTCTAAGGAGACTTAACTGAACTCAGCAGCTGCACAACGTGAAATCAAACAAATTAGGAAACATTGTTACTGTACTTATACTGTAATTTCTATACAATGCTAAGCTACACTATATACAATAACATACTATGCTAATGCATAACATCAGGAATAACTGACAACGAGCTGTTGAATTATTAGAAAATAATGCATACTTGAGGTGGTGAGTTGTGGCCATTACATCTCAAGTATGCATTATTTTCTAATAATTCAACAGACCGGAGTCAATTATTATGCTTATACTATGGTTACCACCTCTACACTATAAATACATGCTGAAGCTGCGGCTGAAATTGGTCACTTGTTCATGGAATTTGTATTTTCTATACTGTAAATGGCACATACTGCACTAAATAGTGGACCAGGAAAAGATTCAGACAGTGTAAATATCCATTCCATTGAAGCAAATGAAGTCTGGTTTCACGTTGTGGCACACAAACCGTCGCAGTGGACACACACCCTGTGTCCAGAGAGACGATAGCACTGAGTGGATCATATGCGATATAAATGCTATTGGCTATTTAAAGAAGGGGACGGGACTGCTGGATATGTCCCGCCCTGTTTTCCTGTTTCAGTTGAAATTACGTCAACACATAGAATAAGTCTGCATGTTTAGAGTTTGGCGGCAGCGTTTCGACTAATAGCAAAAATGCAAGTTCATCCTCTTAAAAAAAAAAACAGCGCTATTAATTATTGAGAAATGACATGTAGCTTTTAAGTTGCTAAACCTTGACTTTTTAAAAAGACGCTGCAAAGCATGACGTCATATCACGACCGTTGTAGCATCCGAGGGAATTTCGCATGCTCAAAGTGTAGTGTGACCGAGGCATAAGACAGTGGTTTCCAAACACGTTCCTGAAGGCCCCCCCAACACTGCATGTTTTCCATGTCTCCTAATCAAACACACCTGATTCAGATCATCAGCTCATTAGTAAAGACTCCAAGACCTGAAATGGGTGTGTCAGACAAAGGAGAGATACAAAATGTGCAGTGTTGGGGGGCCTCCAGGAACGTGGTTGGGAACCACTGGTGTGAGATACACTATTGTTTACTATTCTACTTTATTATTCTAAGTTACATTATGCAATACTATGCTAAACTACACTATATTATATACAACACTACACTCTAAAGAGATACTGTAGCTCACCCAAAAATAATTGTCATCATTTAAGTATATTGTTGATAGTA
>JAHKKF010538241.1:5114-16536 GCA_019740295.1 Labeo calbasu
TTTTCAGAAAGATATCAAGCTCCATTGTGTCTATGGTTGTATCTCAAGAGATTTATTCCACAAAACATTCTCAATGATATTTCATGGATTTGAACTAAGTTTGAGCTCCAAAAAAAGTTTTGCTATAGAGACGTGATTCTTAGTAGTTATATTCCTGCTTTATAGAAGTACAAAAAGCTTGCCTTCAAATGGACATTTTATCACAGTGCTTTTGGAAAAGTATCTCACTTCTTAGCTGAAAAATTCACATTTTAGTCCACATCTAGATAGGTGAGATAAACGTGTAATTAAAAGTTAAAATATTTCAACAACCACCAATTAAGAAGATTGCAGAGCAGGATTGTTTACATGAAGGCGAAGCTGTAATATAGAGAGGGATATAAACACTGTTGGCTTCTTTGCATGCTTCAGCTGCAATTTCGTTCCCTCAGTTCAAATTACAACAAATATAAAAATGAGATGACCTACTGAGGAGATTAAAAACCTAAAAATTAAGTTCATATAGACACTAAATGCACTCTTCACAATGTGTGAAAAATCAGTTTGAATAGTTAAACGAACTTGGCATAAATAAGTTCCGACCCAACAAAAATCACAATTGTTTGATACTAAAAGCCACTTTTTTCTGATAAATTGACTCAGAAGAGTGAGCAGTGGCTTCCTTCCCAATTTTCCATTATGCTTGTTGCTCTGTAATATTCAGAACAAAACTTTCAGAATTTCAAATGTTGGAAAATGTCCTAATTTCTCACCCAAGCATGTTTTCGGCGACTTGTACAGCAGTTAAGTCTAATCTTGTTTTCCCGCACAGATCGTAACAAACAAGACACCCATGCAAATCTGAGCTCCTTAGAAAACTATTAACAATGACAGTGTTTTGAAATTACAAAAAAAGCAAAAAGGAAAACCTGTCAACCTTTAAAATTGTGATACCTCTGTACACATTATTACAATACGCCTCCACCTTCTATTCTGACGTTTTCAGACACTCGTGCAGTTCGGGATCTCCCTTGTGCTTTCACAGGTGCTGATCACACCGCCTACTTGCCAAAAAACACAGAAATGACACATTAGCCTTCAAAATTCAGCTTTAACAAACCAAATTGACTATTCATTTTCTTAACACATGTTTCTGGATGGTGATTGTTCCAGAATCTTGCATTTAATTTAAATAACTTTCTGAAAGAACTTTTCTTCAATGAAATCTCAATGGATAAAATCTTAACACGGCTTCAAGTTGAATATATGGTTTTGCTTTGAAATGCATAACATTACAGAAGTTAAATGCATAATGAATGCCATTTTATGTTATTTTAAAATGCTTGATTACATGCCCAACTATATATTACTCTATAACTAAACAGACTAGATGTTTTCAGAGTCGTTAAATACGTATATCCTAGTGAAGGCGAGCAAAATGAATGCAAAGCAGGCTAGAAACGGAACCATTAAGTAAGAAATCAAGCAAATAAACAAATCCTCCTATTAAACACCCACAGAAACAGCGGTGGGATTTATTTTCTGCGTGGCACCGAATGTTACATGTTTATTCATCTCAGTTGTTGTTATCACACTGACCCCAATTTGACCCCCCTTTATAGTTTAATCAGTGCTCTTTTATAATCACTGCTTAACAGCACCAATTAAATATTAATTTGCAGTTATTAAGCAATTACATGATCACAGACGCATCCACTTGGGAAATAAGGACACTTGGGCCCACTGTAGATAGCTCTCATTAGCATGCATTGTGTGTCCGAATTATAAACTCTCTTGATTCCAAAGGGTGTTTTTTTGGTCTGATAGTACTGTGTAAATCTGAAAGCTAAATGATTCATACTTTTAGTGTAAAACACAAAGCTTGCCACCGCAACAGTAGTTTTATAATAGCGCACAGGTTTGTGACTCAAATATTCCTGAGGCTGAAAAAGACTAAAGCTGGAAAAAATAACTTTTCCTTTTATTTACTTTCCTATTAAAACTTACTCAGACTTAGAACACTAGAAAAAAAACCCCAAGTATTCAGAAATGTACACTGCCATTCAAATGTGTTTTAAAGAATTGTCTTATGCTCATCAAGGCTGCATTTACATGTAATGTAAAATATTATTACAGTTTAAAATAATGGTTTTAAAATATATTTTAAAATATATTTTTGTGATGCCATTACTCTAGTCTTGAGTGTCACATGATCCTTCAGAAATCATTCTAATATGCTGATTTTTTGTGTTTATTACAATGTTGGAAAGAGTTGTGCTGCTTAATATTTTTTTTTCAGAATTCTTTGATGAATAAAAAGTTAAAAAGAACAGCATTTATTCAAAATAGAAATCTTTTCTATCAGTTTAAGTCTTTGCTATCACTTTTTATCAATTTAACGCACCTTTGGTGAATAAAAGTTTTAATTTCTTTCAAAAAAACGAAAAAATAAAAATGTACTGACCACAGACATTTGAACAGTAGTGTATATTGTTAGAAAAAAATATATATTTTAAATAAATGCTTTGCTTTTGAACTTTTTATTTATTAAAGAATCCTGAGTATCATAGGTTCCAAAAAAAATACTAAGCAGCACGACTGTTTTCAACATTGATAATAAATCAACATATTAGAATGATTTGGAGACCGAAGTAATGATGCTGAAAATGTATCTTTGCATCACAAAAATAAATTCGATTTTAAAATATATTTACTTAGAAAACAGTTTTTTTACATTGAAATAATATCTCACAATATTACTGTTTTTTCTGGGTTTTTCATCAAATAAATGCATTAAAAAAACATGAAAAATCCTACTGATCCCAAACTTTTATCATGTTTAAGCAAAAATCTATTTGCAAATGGGTTAAAAAGTAAGTTTTATCTCACACATTATAATTTCACTCACGTTTGGCACGGGCCTCCAGCTCTTTCTCCATCAGTTCTTTCTGGGTGGAGAACTCGCTCAGAGTGATTTTTGGTGTGGCGTCATTCTGGCCCACCGTACTGATCATCTCCTGCTCTTTCTCGTGGTTCACCTCTGCGTAGATGTTAATCCAAGGAATTTTTCTGTTGGGAAAAACCCATCAGCCTTAATGATCAGGGTCTTTTTAAAGGTGTAATGTAATTTCTGTGCCTCTAGTGGCACCAAATGTAATTGCAATCTGTTTGTTTGAGCATGAATTCAGAAATCTCAAATCAAGTAACCAAAACAAGACAAATGTGAAAAAATATGTTTGATTTCATGCCTATTTCAGCGGCAAATTGGTGTGACGTGCATGACAGCACAGGGTGAGAGCTGTGCGCATACAAACTTGTTAAACTGCAATACAACAAGTTGTTAAATACGGTGTGATTGCAATCACAATTCTTTATTGTATTCCTGGAATAATGACAGTGATAATTGCTGAGTGTATTTAATAACTTCTAGAGAAGTTGTAGCCCAGGCAATCAGACGTACTGAGAAGCAAAATACATTCGCCACTTGTCTTGATAACACTGTGAGACAATCCGGAACGAATTACAGCGATGCTTTTGTAATTCCCCGAAAATTCACGCCATGCTTTTCCAATACACTAACCACACTGTAATGTATTTGCTATTTGCTCACTTCATATTTTTATGAATTAGAATAAGTGTCTTTGCCTTTTTTTCAAATTACTATTAATTTTGTGAGCTAATTGCTTTGTTTTTCCAAGTGTAACATTTCCATAAATACGCTTCCTTTTTAAATTACTTGGGGGAGAAAATTATATCCATTATTAATGATCGTTTCAACATTTCCCTAAGTCTTTTCCATTTGAATTATTTTGAGACCAAATAAATTATTCAAAGCGCTACAAAACAGTTTTCCAGTAGAGGAACCATGGCTGCATATTAAACAATTCATTGATATTTCCCTGCACTTTCAGGAAGCAGGAATGTTTTTTTCTTCTTCACGTTTCTACCATATCCAAACTAATAACTAGATTTAACAACTAGCACGAATAAAAATAGCACTGTCGAAACATCCCAGATACAAAGGAAAGTCGCTCCCGATTCCGTCCCATCAAATCGTACTTTATATTTCATCTTTATATATAGATAAACCGAAACGAGAACTATGGTGCGCATAAAAAGAAAAGAAGTTCAATGGCTCGAGTCTTAAAAAAAAGAATAAGTGATGTAAAATCTGTTTGCATGGATGTACCTCTTAAATTTGTAGATGAGAAATACAGCTAAACCCAAAAACACCACAGACAGAAGCATCAGCATAGCAGAACTGCTGTGTCTCGGGATGGAGTCAACCAGTGGAGCTGTGACAAAGACAAACACAAGTGTTAATGCACACTGCTGCCTATTTTTAATAAGAAAACTCATTTGTCTTTTATATCTATATAGACGATGCAATTCAAAAGTTTTGGGTTGGTAAAACTGTATTGTTTATTGAAAGAAATTAATATTTTTTTATTTAGCACTGATGCATTCAAATGAATCAAAAGTGACAGTAAATCATTTATAATGTTGCAAATGATTTCTATTTCATATAAATGCTCTTCTTTTGAAGTGTCTATTCATCAAAGAATACGATTTTGTCCAATAACAATCTTGTCTCAACAACATCTGTTTCAGAACAAAACACACCAGTCTAAAAATGGCAGTTCATGCAGATCTAACACCTTTTATTATTAGCAAATTAAAGAACCAACTGATCTTGAATCATTACAGAGCATCTCCTGTGACATAATATTCACAAAACCCCCTCAGGCTCTCTCAGAGGGATTTCTGCCAGTCGTTGGCATCCCATCAAAATCGTTCATGAGAGCCTTACACCCACTGGCTATATATTTCCCTCGCGACTATGTTGTTGAAAGACAGCCCCATGAATCCTCTGACCTTTCCGAAAGAATCCTGAACGCTTTCCAGAACTTTGGCCACGAAAACGAGGAAAGAAATGGGCCAAGAAGACTGCAAATGCTTCTCTGTACAAGTGCATGGGTAATAGCACAGACCAGGAGTCATATATCAGTAAGAGAGTTCACGTCAAATAAATGATTCCTTCCACCAATTCCTACCAGTTTTTCTACTTCATTTGGCTTCTTAAGAAGTCTTTTAGGTCAACAAAAGTGTGAATATTTGAGTAAACATTATCCTGTGAATACCTGTGACGATCAGTATTGAGAGTTCAGTGAGAGAATCAAGAATCACTGATTCAGTGAGTCGTTAGATTGGCTCAAACTGAAAATAATGTTTAAAAATGTCATTTATATCTGTGATGGCAAAGCTGAATTTTCAGCATCATTACTCCAGTCTTCAGTGTCACACGATCCTTCAGAAATGATTTCAATATGCTGATTTTCTGGAAACAGTGATACATTTTTGCAGGATTCTTTGATGAATAGGAAGTTAATGGTGTTTATTTAACATAGTAAATGTCTTTACTGTCATTTTTGATTAATGTAATGCACCGTTGCTGCATAAAAGCATTGATTTCTTTAATAAGAGAAACAAGAGTCTAGTGAAACTCACAAGTTTGAGACTTGTGATTCATTCTTCTTTTTAAACCAAACGTCATAGAAATCATTCATTCCAGTGTTTTACAATCAGATTCTAAATATGAACTGGTTCTCGATTCCCAATCGGACTACTAACACACAAACCTTTTTTAAACTATTTACTCTACAAAAATCTCATTCAAAACTCGACCAGAAACCCTTATTCTTTTCAGTGGTGACTGTTTTTTCATCTTCGAAAGTGAGGGGATCTTGCAAGCCATGATTGCTGGAGAGCAATTATCCAATTATCTTCCATAAGGCTTTCAGCATCACTGGTGGCGCTTAAAAGCCCAATCTTTCAACAATATATAGTGCTGACAAGCTTCTGGTCTCGGGAAAGCAATCAACGTAATTACCCAGAAGAATCGAGGGAACGGTATATAGCACCCAGCAGGGGCTAGAGAGGGAGATCAACTGAAATATTGCTATGTAATCAAATATAAGCCGTTGTACGCTACAGATGTCAACTAAATCATGTTACATGCAGTATGTAGAACAACAGTTTTGTTACCTAAAGTTAACTGTGTGATGTAAACGATGACCCGGGAGCCAGGTTTTAATTCGAACTCCACAGAGATCTGATTCAAAGCGTTGACCAGGATTTCTGAGATCTAGGGGAAAAAAGCATTCAGAAGAATTATAACCAGACTAGAAAATGTGAGTAGTGCTTGCAGAATGCTTTTTGGTTTTTGCATTAATTATCTAAGGTGTGCAGGTGGTTAAAGGTATAGTTCACCCATAAATAAATAAAATGTCTTCATTAATTACTCACCCTCATGTCGTTCCCAACCCGTAAGACCTTCGTTCATCTTCGGAACACAAATTAAGATATTTTTGATGAAATCCAAGAGTTTTCTGACCCTGTATAGACAGCAATGCAACTGACACGTTCAAGGCCCAGAAAGGTAGTAAGAACATTGTTAAAGTAGTCTTTGTGACAGTCGTTTAACTTCAGTTTTATGAAACTATGAGAATACTTTTTGTGTGCAAAGCTTTTAGATTTCATCAGAAATATCTTAATTTGTGTTTCGAAGATGAACAAAGGTCTTACGGGATTGGAACAACATAGGGGTAAGTAATTAAATCCAGAATTTTTATTTTGGGGTGAACTAACCCTTTAAAAAATAATACAATTAAATAAAATAAATATCATTCATGTCCATATCGCACAAACTATGCTGCATGTTTGGTAGCATACACTTTCAGGGGGAAAATAAAAGGTACAAAAGCTATCTTTGGGGTGGTACCTTTTCAAAAGTTACAGTTTTGTACCTAAATGATCCATAATGGTAACTTAAAGGTACATATTAGTACCTAAAAGGTACATATTAGTGTCTAAAAGGAATATAAGTGTACCTTTTGAAAAAAGTACCGCCCCAGTGACAGCTTTTGTACCTTTTTATCTGAGAGTATCAATAAAAGGTATAAATTTAATGAATCAATTTAAAAGTATCAATTTTATGAAAATCCTTTTTGCGTGCAAAGCTTTTAGATTTCATCAGAAATATCTTAATTTGTGTTTCGAATATAAACAACGGTCTTACGGGCTTGGAACAATATGAGGGTAAGTAATTAAATACAGAATTTTTATTTTGGGGTGAACTCACCCTTTAAAATACATACATACATACATACATAAAATAAGTTTTTGTACCTTTTAATCTGAAAGTGTTTGATCGTATGCATCCATAAACCGTATTCTGCACTCATGTTTGTATCAAATACAGATCCTACTTAGACATAACAGTTGGAATGATCCACATTTTAATCTATTATGTCAGGCTTTGACAACATGCAGTGAGACACACATACCCCATCCCTGGCATCAGATGGAGTGAGTGCCAGTGAATCCCCAAAAGATTTGTTGTTCTTTCTGCAGCTTCAATGACAATAAACTTGGCCAGATTGTAAAATGTGTTATTATTTGCCTTATTTGCTTGTGTAATTTGCCAATTGGATTACGCCTATGAGATATTAAAGCGTAGAGCTTAATTTTGTGAAATGAGACTGTCAGTAGTACTAATGACTTTTTCCAGTCATTTTCACTTAACAAAATAAATATCTTATTAAAAAAAAAAAAAAACTTAAGTATGCATTTTTAATGAGTAATATTGTTTTAAATCAAGAAACAGATTTGTTTTGCCTAATAATATTAATAATAATATAATTTTTTTGTCTCTTAGAAATACACATTTGATAGTAGCTTGAGTTAGGATGCAGATGTAGATTTATGTTCATTATCAAAATCAGTAATATCTGTAAAAACCATAGCAACCTCATTTTTATATGGTGAAATGCAATTATTCTAAGTTTTTTGTATTAACCATTGCTCTTCCATAGTATCATTCATAGATCATGATAGTAACAGTTAAAACCACAATACAGCACCTCAATACCACGGTAAAAAATGTAATACGATTCCTAGGAATTTGTGTGAAAAACAGTGACGTTAGTCTTAATACAGTTAGTACAAATGCATAAATGCTATATTATAATCACAAAAAATACTGTAATTATATTGCATTACTCCCCCTTCAATACATTTAATACATGTCTACATTAATAATATAATAAAATTCGACACAAATATACCCACATTTCTGACACAATACCACTGTGCGGTTAGTGCTACCACAGTAAATCTATGGTAAAAGATGGCAATTTGTAGATTTAAAAGCCTTCTGACTGTATGGTTGCGCACAGTGTTTCTCCTGTTTGTCAGCGCTGTTTCATCTGGCTATGTGTTATTCACTAAATTCAAGCGCTGTAGTAAGTTCGCACTGTGCCGCCGTCTGAACTTTGATCCGAGCGGATAAACGGTCCGAGTGGCGCGCTTTGACTAGCGCTCTTTTGTACCGCCTTTGCTGCATAAACATTATATCGAACCCTTGTTATCGTTTATTGAGGAAATTCATATCGCGCGATAATTATCGTTATTGACTTACCGCCCAGCCCTAGGGGGGTTATTTAAGTATGAGAAACAGTTACAGGTATAATGCCTCCGCAAGCACTACTAATAAACATTTCACCCTCAAAAAATGAGCCCTGTAAAAGACTCCTTTGTGACACGTCCTTGTCATGTAAGCCTAATTAGACAGGTATCTTTCTGCTGTTATCACAGAGATAATAATGCCTTTAAGGTTAAAGCAAAAAAAAAAGGTAATAGGTAGAAATGTCATACAATCCCCTTCAGAATATTTTTGACACGTCGTTTCTTTTCGCAGTGACAATTACTTTCATTGTAGCCTCGGGTAGAAGCTGCTCTTTTATTCTGATAAAGGTCCATCATTCTCAAGCGCATTTCAACCTTGACCGTTAATGAGAAACCATAAAATTTGCATCGCAGCTCACGTCTCACCTGCTCCAGATCCTCCTCGGTGCGTTTCCTGCCGTCCGATTGGTTCCTGGGAGGAAGCAGGAAGAGTTCGGCGGCAGTCGGAACGCCAGGAAACACGGCCACCAGCAGCTGTTCTTCGGGAATGTCAGCGACCTGGGTGATGTGGGACAAATCGGCACTAATTACATAAAGCTCAGTGATTTATATGTTACCGTCTCCTGCATTTACGAGGGTTACATTCATTTTAAATGAGGCTGATGGCTTCCAGTAAATCAGATTTGATGTATACAGAATGAATCCCGGCCAAGAAATTATTAGACGCAGGCGTGCGAGTGCAAGCGGTTATACACACGTTGAATTCCTAAAGAGCTCAATCAATATCTTAGTCAGAGAGCCACTACAAAGCCCAAAGGTCTAGACATTACGGACTGCCGCAAAGCCAATAAAGGGAAGCCCACCATGTATTCTCCTAGAGCTACTCACCAAAGGCCATTTCCCTCATAAAGAGGAAATTATCCGAGCTCAGGTAAATAATCTTTGTTTTATCTGCTACTACCACGCAGGGCTCGACCGGTTATAAGACAATAGCTCAGGAATAGACATCCTAAGCATAATTTACAATGAGCAATGCGGCCGGAGCCGAAGCAGTCTCACGAATCAATACTCCGAGTCTAGGTTTGTACTCACCGCTGCAATATTGGAGAAAGAAAAGCCCTGGGGCTCATTGAAGGATTCAGCCTATGTGCAACCGCTACTGATATTCCTAATGATTAATGCACATCTCCAAACTCCAGGCTTTATTTCTTTTTCTAGATTCGACGCACACTCCTCCTGCTAGCGAATTAAGGTCCAAAAAGGCAATTAGACAGCAAAAGAGAGACATAATGTTGCAATGCTCTTAATTACACCCTGCTAATAGCTTAAGAGTCATTGTTGTAATTAAATCGCTTCGCGTCAAAACATTCCCTTCCCGGACCGAAGAACTGCGGAATAACATTAAAAGGCACAGATGCAATAATCCATTACGGCAGAGGACAAAGTTATTATTAAAGAGGTTGTTTAGACATCTGTTGTGTTTTCTGTCATTGTAGTTCATCTTTCCCTATTTAAGTGCTTGGTGGTGTCTATTATTGAATGCAAATACAGCTTTACAGGCAAATTTAAACTCAACACTTGTGTTTTTTAACAACATGTTCCAATATTTTTCATTCAGATGTATAGCGCTATAAAAAAATCCATTATTGTCATCTTTACAGAGAGCATCCATTGTGCGAATGCTTCTTTGGAAGCAAAGTCATCAATGTGAAAGTCCTTGGGCACTTTTTAAAGCACAACACTCACAGATGAACAATTTACTGAGAATTATTACGAAGCGAGAAATTTGCACAGCATGGGCTAGAGAATGTGCCGAAGTGCACTCTGGTCATGCTGGGAGTTGGTATTAGGTAAACATGTCTGGGTGTGGTGCAAATGAAAATGCAGTTGGTCCAGTAACAGGAAGACACACTCACCTCTATATATAGACTGGAGTTTGAGGATGAAAATCCTGTTACTGAAGGAACTGAATTTACATTTGCACCACATCCAGACATGTTTTAGAATTTTTAAATATCTGAAAGTACATGATATTATGATAATCAATACTAACCACAATGTAAAAAACAAAACAAAACCAAAAAAAAAAACACAATTTGTTGAGTCAACTTAAAATAATTTGTTACCCTGCTGCCTTAAAATTTTAGGTTCAGTCAACTCAAATACGTTTAGTCAACCTGAAATGTTAAGTTGTACTCAACTTAGATATTTGAGTTGACTTAAAAGATTTTGATGGTGACCTTAAAAAGTTATCCAGCTGCCTTAAATTTTAAGTTGAATCAACTCAAATATCCAAGTTCTCACTTAGTACAAACTAACATTTCAAGTTGACTAAACTTAGTTGAGTTTACTGAACTTAAAATTTTAAGGCAGCCAGATAACAAATTATTTTAAGTTGACTCAACAAATAGTTTTTTACAGTGCATGTATGAATGCATATTTGTCATTTTAAAGGATTATTTCACTTCCAGAACAAAAATTTACAGACAATGAGTACATTATCTGTAAACTTTTGTTCTGGAAGTGAACTTCTCCTTTAAGATATCGTTGGTCATTTAGTGTTTCTGTAAAGAAAGGGGGAAAAATAACAATAATACTAATAAGACAATAATATTATGAATTCTACTACTAATAACAATATAAAACACACTAAGAATTAATGAGCTGCTGGGTTCATGCATATTAATCATGTAGTTTGCGTTCGTGCAGACTGATTTGCTGAAATCAAAACAGGGACGATAATATGTGAGCGCCAACCAATGAGATTTCTGCATTGTCTTTTTTTGCATGTGTGTGAGAAACAGTGCAAAAACAAACAAACAAACAAAAAAATCAGTAAGAGTAGTATTTTAAAATATTATTACAAATAAATAATTTTAAATCATATTTATATATTTTAATTATATTTCATCATTTGTATTTTAATATAAACATATATATATATATATATATATATATATATATATATATATATATA
>JAHKKF010538241.1:27741-45109 GCA_019740295.1 Labeo calbasu
CACTTTGCAAAGACTGGGTCGGTACTTCTGCAGCGATGTAGGATGATTTTGAAATGATTTTTGAAGTTGAGGGAGAAAATACGATTGGAGTTTTTCCATAAATACACAGAGTTCAGGAAAAGTAAGACAAGACGAGCGTTTGAGATTAAAAAGTATTTAAATTGTATTTTTTTAATGAAAAAGCTGATCGTTTCGCTAGATAAGACCCTTCTTCCTCGGCTGGGATTGTTTACAACTGCATTTGGGATCATTTGAAGCTGAATTTAAACTGCATTTTGGAAGTTCAAAATCGGGGCACCATATCATATGAAGAAAAATCCCGAATTTTTCTCAAAAAACACTTTTACGACAGAAGAAAGACAGACATGAACATCTTGGATGACAAGGGAGTGAGTACATTATATGTGAATCTTTGTTTTGGAAGTGGACTTCTCCTTTAATGGATTAGTAAATGCTGAAATTACCATTAACTTAGTTCATGTCAACTAAAGTAGTTAATGTTAATGAATAAACTTTATTGTAAAGTGTTACCCGTAAGTTTAATAAACAATCAAGAAATACACAATGAAGACAACATGAAATTGCTATCTGTCATTAATATTATGTTCTATCTGTCTGAATATGAAAACTGACCTTGTATGGCGATGCTTCTGGTGTCCTGCAGTATGGAGTCTCCTGACGAGACCTGAACAGTGACGGTGATCATGCCCTCACTACTGAACGTGGTTGAAATACTGCTGTCCAACGTAATTATGGGCTGATGCCACAAATGTGGTGGATACGATACAAAACATAACCAGTCAAACAGAGAAACACATTTTTGTTATTTGCATGCTCAATGACTCTTTTAAAATATACGGCGGCAACAGCTATATTGATGTTTCAGGGCGAACAAGCATAAACTAAAGAACACATCTAAATACCACAAAAAAGACAAGAACAAGAACTACATTATTAACGGTTCATTGCTCCTGTTCTGTTTATCCTCTACCGTAAAATGTCTCGAAGGCCTTCGCCCAACAAAGCGAGGCAGAAAATCTGTAATTAGGAGCTGGTTGTACCTCCGTGTTGTTCCCCAGCCACCAGAAATAGGTGAGCGTTCTGAAATGAGAAGGCCAGACCACTGCCGTCAGGTTCACCTCCTTATTCTTAATGACCACATATGGAGCCAGCAGCTGAATATGCTCCACAGGGCCTGAAACACACACAAACACACACGCATAGTCAATACAAGACCAAAAAACAGGGCAAAAATGAAGTATTTTGCAAAATCAACTAGCCGCTGGGATGAATAAGTAGTCGACTGTTTGGTCTTGTATAATTAGGCTGGTTTCGGCTTCTCGTGACCCCGACTGGATGCTGTTCAAACACAGCTAGATGGAAAGCAAGGCAATGAAACGCAGGAGTCTTGAGACCTGTTTTTAAAAGTTCAAGTATTTTTAACTTGGCACAGCATTTTGAAAACGCAACACTCGCAGTGGGACGCTCAAAAAAAAGCGCCAAGAAGTCAGTCAGCATGTGTATGGCTGTAGCGGATGGACTGATTTAAACAAGTAACTTTTCCAAGAGAGTTTTAATGGGCTAACAGACTAACACCTAAAGCGCAACATGCTAAATGAAGCATTAGCACTAAAAATTTCAAAACTGAAAAAAAAATTTAAAAAAAGATTAAAACTGCAAGCAGTGTTGAAAGGGCCCTCGCACCCGGGCTCACAGCCACTCGGTGACTGTAGGAAAACAGCGAATGGTGAGCAAAATGCATTTGAAGTGGTAAATATAGGAGGGATATGTCAAAGTCATTTATATGTGCCAAAAAAGGTGGCAATATGATTATAACAGAATATTGGCCTTTAGATGTGTTCAGGCCAAGACTCTCATCGAATGAAAGAAGTTTAGGGCAGATTGGACATTTTATGGCTGAGTTATAACAACTTCCTTTTACATGGCGAAACATCGAAATTTGTCAGGCCGCCACAGACGCCCTTTAACAAAAGCTCTTTTGACAAAAGCTCTTCACAATTTAATATTGTAAAAGCCTTTAGAGGAGACTGACCAAATACAATGCTGATGTCATTAAATCTCTATGAGGAGTTCATTAGAGTATAAAACATGCTACTTCCTGTTGCCAGCAGGTGGCGTTATGACTGCAACTTAACATGGGCATGTGTTCAGAACATGACTCTTATTAAACCTGTGAATTTTGGTGCAGATGAGACATTATATGCCTGAGTTATAACTTCCGTTTTCATGGCGAAACATCAAAATTTGTCAGGCCGCCACAGACACGCCCTTCGGCGAAAACTCAAGATCTTCGCAATTTAACATCACAAGGGGTTTAGGTTACACTTACCAAACTTGGTGTTGATCTGTTTAAATCTCTCAGAGGAGTTTGTTTAAATACAACGCCTGAAAATGGCACAAAACTTGCTGTTGACTTCCTGTTGGGTTTCGGACTTCGTACCGAGGGACTTTTTTGTAGGTATTGGTGTGCTACATATGTCTGCCAAATTTCGCACATATATGTGAAACATACCTCGAGGGGCACTTCATTGAAATTTTATAGGTGGCGCTATCGAGCCATTTTGCCACACCCACTTCTGAAACCCATATCAGATGTAAATTTTCACTATTTCTGGTGTGTCTGCAAAATCAGTGAGTTTTCGAGTATGTTTAGGCCCTAAAAAATGCGAGAAGAAGAACACTCTAAGCAATTCCAACAGGGTCCTCGTACCACCGGTGCTCTGGCTCTAAATATACTGTAGATAAACTATTTGGACAACTAATCGACCACTGTAATTCACATATACTAAGTCTGCACAAATACATGAATAAACAGCCAAATGAACACAAAACATTAAAATGTGTGTCATCATTTATTCACTCACCTGAGATGAGTGAACCGCACTGTTTACCTCTCCGCGGGTGCAATTGAAATAGTCCAACCAGTGTTTATTTTATTAAATAATTCTGCTTTGGTTTTTAATACACACCAGGAAATAAAATTTGGACCTAATTGCTCTCATCTGATCACAAGTGCCCACCCCCTGTTTGTTTGTGAAAAGTGGAGCTAAAAGCAGTAATTAAGCACCGCAGTCTACTACACCTGTGGAGTTGAAGGACACATGCAGATTTCGGCAAAGCAACTATGAAAGTCACCTACCAAGCGTATTGTGCACAGTTTGTGTTTATTTGAAGTTTGCAAACCAGTGCCCAGCCACTTTACTGTCTGTGTGGCTACCAATTTGCCTGTATAAATTTAAAGAGAATTTAGTTAACAGTCTTTTAGTATTTGTTGTATAATTTGTGTTCTTTTGCCAGCTAAACAGAGTAGGATACTGATTCACAAGTAAGTGAAATAACATTTTTAATGTTTTAAAATTAAAACTTTTAATCAGTGTTACTCCTGGTTTTATTTTTATTTTTTTCATTTTAATAATGTTAAAACTTACTTTCAACTAACATATATACATAAACCAGTTTGTTTTCATATACTGTTTGTTTTTTTCTGTTTCTTAAGCATACCATTGTGAACAAAAAAGTGTGAAGGAAGAAATATGATGAGATATTTGGAAAACGATGAGAGGTTTGGTCACTGTAGATTGCGGTTTCAGTCCGACTTCCCTTAAACATGCCTAGACAGATCCTTACCCCGCTGGCAAACACACGCATGACAAGCAATTCCAGCTGCAGTGCTGAACCCATTCCCCATTGAGAGTCTAAGCATTGTACTGTCTTCTTGTGCATTTGTTTTACGTGGATAAGCAGCATTTTTGGGGGACTTGAATGAATTAGTGTCATTGTAAAGCTTGAGAAATCAGATTTGAAATGCTCAACTTCTCTTGCGATGGCAAGAAAACATTTCAGGAATGTTCTCCATATAGTGGACTTCAATGGTGCCCCAAATTTTTAACTTCCAAAATGCAGTTTAAATACAGCTTTAAAGGACTCTAAATGATCCCAGCTGAGAAAGAAGGGTCTTATCTAGCGAAATCTATAATTTTCGAAATAAATCGACAATTTATATACTTTTTATATATATACGACCTACCCTAACTGTATTGAACGCATTGAACCGGAAAAAAAGTTCACGCAGACTTAGACAAGACGAGCGTTTGAGGTTAAAAAGTATATAAATTGTCGAAAATGGCAGATCGTTTTGCTAGATAAGACCCTTCTTCATCGGCTGGGATAGTTTAGAGCCAATTGAAGCTGCATTTAAACTGCATTTTGGAAGTTCAAACTTGGGGGCACCATTGAAGTCCACTATATGGAGATAATTCCTGAAGAAACACAATTTCTTATTGACTGAAGAAAGAAAGACATGATGACAAGGGGGTGAGTAAATTACCTTAATTAGGTGCCAAATTAACACCAATAACTGAGGTGTTCTGTAATTTTGATTAGTTCTTTTTTTAAACATCTCATTTAAGTCTTTCGTACTGTGCTTCAGAATAAAGTTAATTTATGAAATATGCTTAAAAATGATCCTTCTACTTATTTTTTTTGACTTCTAGTTCATAACATACAAGTCTGTAATGCAAATAGCGTAATTACTGTAAATAGAAATTACATTAAATTACATTTTAGTTTATCATAAATGCTTGTCAGTATATGTGGCAGTACACTTTAATTACTTCTAAAGACAACATAAGTAATTATGAAATGACACATATAGAAATATCCATGTGAATCTTAAGTAGGTTAAAAAAGCAATATAAAGTTGAGCTCACTGCATTCAATATACATCTAGAATACATTTTTATTTAACTGCAACTGACATTTGGATGAAATGAATAAAACCAAAAAGTGTCTGAAAACATTACATTTACTTCACACTTTAGTATATTCTTTTAAAGCATATTATTTATGTGCTAATCTTTTTCTTGTGTAGGTGTGCTAATTTTTCATATAGGGTATATCTACCACTATTTAGTGAAGTTAAAGCCTGAACGCAATGACTTTGCCAATGATGTAAGAAAAATAAACCTAATTCAAGATATATTCTCTGGCATCTCATGAAATAACTTTTGGTACCTGAGCAAAATGGAGAATGTAATACAGTATAATGCACTTGAATTGGCATCCCAAAGTCATGCAGACTAAAAATAAACACTGAAGTAGGCGCTCATTTGTGCGTGTATGTGCGAAACCTACACGTCACGTGCAGGTAGAGGGATGACGTGTCGAACCCGAGGCTGTTCTCCGCCAGCGCTGTGACTCTGAAGATGCCCGCACTGCGGTACACGTGCCTGATGCCCTCTTGCGTCCAGCTCAGGTTGGAGTAGGACACGGCCGTACCGTCTCCAAAGTCCAGCTGAATGTTTGTCCTCAGAGAGTCGCCCTAAAAACAACACGCAGAGCCAAGTCTGATTATTACAGTAACTCTTTAGCACACTTTCCTTAATCACTGTGTCTGGCAGCTGCGACCGAAAACAGCTGCGGGTAACGTCACCATTCTGCTTACACAGACACCGTCCCATCTGTTTTCAGACACAAAGCGTTGTTCTCAGCCCCTGAGTTCATTCCTGCCTCATATATGAAATGAGGTTCGTGAAATCTGACACAGGAGCCGCTTATGTACAGAGAAAACATTCACTGCATCAAATGAATTATCTCATAGCATGTCTTTCACCTTCCTGTGGGAACAAGTCATATTACTTTTGATATGTAATATATACTTTATACTCTATTGTGTTGGTTTGGCTTACTCATATATCCTGATGGGTCAATTGCAATCCACCGCAATCATAATTGCTGTTTATGAGATACGATATTGCACAGGGAATATAACTGTATATATGACTCATATGGCTCTAAGTGATTCTGCTGTATAGTATTCTCTCATTACTGTAACCTAAAAGACCCTCATAATCTTTTTTTTTTTTTTCAGTTGAATATGTGGGTGGGATTATATGAAGAAAATCATGAATCCTCAATAAATTTCTTATTTCTATTTAATCCAGTCCAAACAGTAATAACAGTCTGCCATATATAGACTTTTAACTACTGGGATAAATCGTACAATATAATTTACTTATATAATTTATTTATACAATATTAGCATATTATATTTTAAACACAAGACAGACATACAGTTAAAAACAAAAGACATCAAAAGTTAAAATACAAAAAAAGTTAATTACAGTTATATTAAAATAAAGGTTATATAAAATAAAAATATGTAAAATTGAATATTATGTTTAAGTGTACCATCAGGCATGTGATCAACTAAGTACAAAAAAGAAGACAAATCACCTCACATTGTTATAATTCTAAAAATATTTATGTGTATTATTACTATTATTTAAAATAGTACGATTTTTTTTACAATCCAACACAGAAATCAAAAAAGAAATATTAAGCATTTAATATTATTAATAACAACAACAATAATAATAATAATAATATAAATATTTTTGAAAACTATTAATACTATTATTTGAATTGAATAAATATTATGCATTTAATAACAACAATATCATCAACAACAAAATAATAAAAATTTGTATTATTATTACTGATATTATTATTATTATTACTATAAAAAATTTTAAACTATTAATACTATTATTTGATTTATAAAAACTACAAACCAAAACAGAAACAAATCGATAAAATATTAAGTATTTGATATAACAACAACAACAATAATAATTATTATTATTATAAAAAAATATTAGAAAACGATTATTACTATTATTTGAATAATAATAATAATTCATTATTACTATTTGAATTATAAAAAATATGCAATCCAATACAGAAACAAACCAACAAAATGTATTCAATAATAATAATTATTATTATTAAAATGATATTTAATATTGATATTAAGTATTTATTAATAATGATAATAATAATAATAAAAAATATTACTAATATTATTATTAAATAATAAAGTCCAATACAGAAACAAGCCAACAAAAAATATTTAATAATAATAATAATAATAATAATACTTTTATTTTACACAAAAACAGTCAAATTTACTCATATTAGGAGCTTCATCACTCAAAAACACATAATTTCAGCCCTTGAATCACTATTTATGACAGAAAATATGGAAATCATATTCCAACTGTACATGAACGAAAGGCCCAATAGCAATCCACAGAAATCTGGGCTTATAAGTCTTGCATATATTCTGACACTTGAAGCACCTCTGGTGTAAGCCTGAAGCATCTGCCCCAAAACTAAACATTAGCACTAGTTATAAATATAAAACTGCTAAACCAGCCAGTTAAAAAACATCAAAAACAGAGAAAAGAAAGCAGAGGATCAGGAAGTTGAGATGAAGTTGAGTCCATGCCTTGAACCGTCCCTTTTATCCACTGTCCTTCAGGCTCTACATTTGGTTATGGGTGCAAGTGAAGGAACGTATAACGCACATGTATGTGTATGTGTGTGCGAAATTCCCAAATCTGTGCTTACGCTTCCCCAAATCCCCCTCCTTTCTCTTTTTCCGCCGTTAGCACATTGTAGCCTAATGCTATTGGGATATTAATTTGTAACACTGCATTAGCAGCACATGATGGGATGGGAGAGGGGTGTTTATGCCCTGCATAATGACAAATTCAAAGCTGCTTGGTTTATTCCTGTCTGTTTGCTTTTAGGCAGTGCTGACTGTGAAAAGCGGCCCGCCTCTGTGCGTTTCTGTGCAAGCGTGTGCACCGGGTTGCTTTTAAGATATTTCATGCCACTTTGTGCAGAAAATCACAACTACACTGTGGGAGGAGAAAGGAAAAGATGACTGACAGAAGGAACAGTTTGTGTAATGATGGTAAGGACACAATTTGTGCTGAGCTCATGAGCTTCAGACAAAGTCCTTTTTCAGGGAAGTCAGTTCACGCAGTTTAGTTGCCATCTTGGAAATGCCTCCCAGCATTTCCATGGAACTGCTTCACTGCAAAAATAAATGAATTAATCAATCAATTAATTAGCATTTTTATCTAGTTGTCCAGTCAAAATATCAACACATAATTAATACAATATAAATGTGTTTAAGAAGCAAAATAGTGTTTTAGTAAAACAAAAGTTTGAGGTCACTGGGATTTTATTTTTCTGAAAAGAAATTAATACTTTTATTCAGGAAGGACACATTAAATAAATCAAAAGTGAGAATAAAGACATTTATAATAGAAACAATTTCAAAAACATTTCCCCATGACCTGTGAAGCACAGACTTTATGATGAAATAGAATACATTCAAATAAAATACATTATTATTATTATTATTATTATTATTATTATTATTATTATTATTATTAAATACTTATTTTTGTGTTCAATTGTTTCTATATTGGTTTGTCTTTTTTTTTTCAATTCAAATTACAGTAATAACGAAATAAAAATGTATTCTTCATCCTCTTCTTATTATTACTATTGTTGTTTTGTTGTTTTATTTATGTTAGATACTTAATATTAATACAAATTACAAATTAATTACTAATATGAAATAATATTTAATATTAATATACATATTATTTTTAATTATTTTTGTTACAATCAGAAAAATGCAAATAAATTACTATTTATTATTATGTTATTTTTAAAAATAATAATAATGATAATAACATAATTATAATATATTATAATAATTATATTTATTATATTCTTTTTTGAATATTTTTTTTTCTGTACTGGATTGTATAATTTTTTTTATAATTCAAATATTAGGAAAAAATAAAATATAACACTAATACTAATACATGTTATTTGCATTTTCTGACTGTAACAACAGCAATAATAATTAACATAATAATTACATTATTGTTATTATTGTTATTGTTTATTAATATTTATTAATTTAATTTATTATTTATTAATATGTTATGTATTAATATTAAGTATCTTATTATTATTATTATTATTATTATTAAATACTTAAAATGAATATGCAACACTTAATATTACTTAAAACATTGTTATTTTATTATTATTATTATTACTATTTATTATTATTAGCAACTAAATTGTATTATTATTAAATATTTGATATTAATATGTTATACTTATTACTTAAAATATTATTGCTATTGTTGTTGTTATTATTATCAGAAAAATGCTAATGAATGTATTATTATTATTATTACTGCTGTTATTAGAAAAATGCAAATAAAATGTATTATTATTATTATTATCAGATAAAAAAGGTTTTCTTAATTTCTATATTTTCTTTTTCTTACTCCAATGGCTTTTTTTAAAAGATGAAATTTATACTTAAAAGAATATATTGGAATAAAAAGAAATACAACTACTGCTACTACTACTACTAAATTTAGCTAATCAGTTAATCTGCTTTCTCTACTTCTATCTTTCTAACCTGAAAACCTTGAGCTGCTCTCTCTGTTTAAAAAAAAAAAATCTTGTGTTGCACCTTAAAGGCATTAAATATTAAGGTCCATTTGATTTGCCTAAGAAACAGCCCCGGCTCTGACCCTCATGAATATAAATAGGTGGAATTCTTAGCCCATCTCGCTATCTGTTTCTCTCTCTCTCTCTCTCTCTCTCTTTCTCTCTCTCTTCACTAGCTCTCACTCTCTTAATGAAAAGAATAAGCCCTCATTTCCTCATCTCATCATACTGTAATGTGACAACTCTGCTGTGGTGAAACGCCTAGGGAGAAACACTTTACCTGGAATGAGCGTACGGGCATGTGTGTGTGAGAGAAAGAAACCAAGAGAGAATATGTGTGACCATGTGTGCATTGCACCTCAATGAAAAGCTATTCCCCAGCAGGCTTGTAAAATGTATCCGGCTTGCACCATACCATCTGTACAGAGTGAAGCCTTTTCATCTGCCAGAGCTCCAGCACAGCTCGGAGCAGAGGACACCAAATTATGGAAAGTTTCTAGAATGTCAAAATGACCTATGTGGGCGTAAACGGTCACATATAGAGCTCAATGATAGTTTCACTTAGCCAGGCGGGTCTGGAAGTCAGGTCCACCAACAACAGCCCACTTAGACAGGGGAAAAAAAGTCTGACCATTATGTAAAATAACCGCTCGTGATTCTTTTTGTGACTGTTAATATGAAAGAGCCTAAAACCATAATAACAAACCAGCACAGCAAAAATGTAATTATACTTTGTAAGCCAATAATTGTCAGCAAAATGCACTGTAAGAAAAGAAATTATGCAGTTGTTATCTTAAAGGAATAGTTCACCCAAAAATGAAAATGTACTCACCTTCACGCCATACAAGATGTAAATGAGTTTGTTTCTTTATCAGAACAGATTGGAGAAATTTAGCATTATATCACTTGCCCACCAGTGAATGGGTGCCGTCAAAATGAGAGTCCAAACAGCTGATAAAAACATCACAATAATCCACAAATAATCCACATGACTCCAGTCGATCACCTAACATCTTGTGAAGAGAAAAGTTGTGTTTCTAAGAAACAAATCCAGCACTTTTAACTTCAAACCACTGTGAAAAAGTTGAGAAATATGCACAGACCAAGCACCGTTTCCAAGTGAAAACAGTCCAAACCAGCTCTAAACAAATATTTGGGTGGATTTTGATGTTAGGGACAATAGGAGATGGACTTATTTCACTGGGGGAAGCGTTATTAAGAAATATGGACTGGTATTTTGGCCAGAAGTGAAGGTTTAAAGTTAAAATGCCTTAATGATGGACTACTTTCTTATAAACATGCAACTTTTCACTTTACAAGACATTAACTGATGGACTGGCGTTGTGTGGATTACTTGTGGATTATTGTGGTGTTTTTATCAGCTGTTTGGACTCTCATTCTGACGGCACCCATTCACTACAGAGGATCCACTGGCGAGCGACTGATATAATGCTAAATTTATTAACAAATTCAACTACATTTTAGATGTTCTGGGGGTGAATAAAATTTCAGCATAATTTCTGGATAAACTACTCCTTTAAGGTGCAATTTCTGACCTGAAACTTAAAATAACTTTTGATGGCATATGCTAATGTAGTCTGGTTGATTCAGTCATATTAATTAATATTTCTGATTTTACTGAAGTAATTTTTATAAGCTACTACAAAACATACAAATTATTATTTTTTTAGGGTACTAAACAAAACACTTCACACTGTACAGAAAACAGTGAAAATATGTGTAGACTTCATTATAAAAAAAACAATCTAGTGTTATTTTACAACTTTAAAAAATACTTAGTCAGTCTATATCAGTGCTTCTCAAATGGTGGTTTGCAACCTAAAATGGGCTGCAGATCTGTTCTGATAGGGTTGTGGACAGCAGATGTGGAAAACAATGCTAAATGCAAATGACAAAATGCATCTAAAAATATGAACAATGCTCTACAGACCAAAACAAGTTGTTTTTTATGCACTGGTCAGTTTTGAGATTTTGGGCTATTTGGCTTTTCATAACATGTTGTTTTAGACTAGAGGAAAAAACATCCAAATTACACTTCCAAGTGCTTTTTTTTTTTTTTTGCACTTTACCTGCTTGCGTCTGCAGGTTTCAGATACAATACACATCGTTAAAAGACTTTCTTTCCTCATTTTTTTCTTTCCTCTCCGAGCAAGGACTCTCTTCTTCTTGCTCTTGCTTTTACAGATGGGGTTTGTTCATGTATCATTTGCCTCAGTTTTTTTTTTTTTTAATTTCTAAAAACATAGTGAAAATTTGTATTTCACTTCCAAATGAAAAAAAAAAAAAAATCTTGATAATTTACTCAGCCCTATGTCATCCAAGATGTTCATGTCTTTCTGTCTTCAGTCACAAAGAAATTAAGTTTCTTGAGAAAAACATTCCACGATTTTTCTCCATATAGTGGACTTTAATTGGTTTCAATCAACGTTTTGAAGATCCAAACTGGAGTTTCCTTGGCTCCCAGCCAAGGAATAAGGGTCTTATCTAGCGAAACAATCTGTCATCTTCAAAAAAAAAATACAACTTCAAACACCCTTTACAAAAACATGCACATCACAGAGCTAGTGCAAGACAAGCATTTGTGGTTGAAGAGTATATACATTTTAATTTTTTTTAGAAAATTACCAATCGTTTTGCTAGATAAGACCCTTATTTCTTGGCTGGAATCGTGTAGAGCGCTTTGAAGCTGCATTGAAACTGCAATTTGGACCTTCGACCCGCTGCTCCCCACTATAGTCCACTATATGGAGAAAAATCCTGGAATGTTTTCCTCAAAAACCTTAATTTTTTCTCGAATGAAGACGAGAACATCAACATTTTGGATGACATGGGGGTGAGTAAATTATCAGGAATTTTTATATTCTGGAAGTGAACTTCTCCTTTAAGCAATAAAAAGATTTATCCAGGATCCTCTCTCTAATACCTTTTCCTCTACTGTGTCAACAAAATGAAACAAGGGTTTTGTGAACCTGGCCATACCCAATGTTAAGATTTCCATTATGGAGATGAATGCAAATTAGTACATATTTAATTAGATAATGCATCATTTGCATTACAAAAACTAGGAATACAAAAATGTTTGCATTTCTTAATGCAATCAGTCAACTGGGTAAGAACGGTGATTAGTATTTATATCTATTATGTATTATTATCTATTAGTACCCATTCACCTTGGGTGTCTTTCTTAAAATGGAGAAAATGCCTCTCGTATCTTTCGTTGTTAATGCCAAAGTCTGTGTGTCTAATTATAACGTTATTGGTTGATATTAGTATGTGTATATTTAATAGTGCAATTCTGAACACTGCTGAGCCTACAAGAAATGGAAATATTAAAAACTGTAAAACAGTCTCATTTTAACAACATTTAAAATCTAATCCTGAAGCAAAACGAGTTGAGAACCACTTCCTTAGCTAATAGAAATAATAATCTGCTACATGGACATCTTTATATCTGGTCATTGACAATCTGCTTGCATGGAGTTAGTGTATCAATTTAATAATTATACTGCATAATTTAGGTCTTGACTCAATACCAGGGCCATAATTATAGCTTCTGGCCATGCCGCATTTTAAACGATCAGATCAATGAATCTGATCATTTGACTATGATTTTCCATTAGCGGAGTTCATCGGATTCAGATGACCCTTGTGATGATCTCACCTCCTCCAGTCGCACCAGGAAGGTCACATTGCTGCCCATGTTGGCTGTGAGTTTGTCGTCACGGGTTGTCAGGAATAAACCTCGCGGGGGGCGGTTCGGACACTGCTGTTTCCTGGCCGTGTACATCTCCTTCACTCCTTTCGTGCAGTTATTCGCCACCACTTTGCGATACCTGAAACACAAAGAAATCAAAAGTTTAGTTTGAAACATCTTTCTTTTAAAACAAATGATTTGCTGGTTTGATATGATCCAACTCAATGCCATTCACATTGTGATTTTAGTGTGTGAATACTTATGGGTCACTGTATTTATCCATTTCAATACAACAAGCCTGATAGATCCATTCTGAGCAGCTCTGGTTTTTTGTTGTAGGATGAATTGGTTCTGGCCACAATTTATGTGACACAATCTCTGAAAATGATAATCGCGTTCTTTCTCTGTCGTTTCCCTTGTCTGTAATTTCGCACGCTTGCTCTGAATGGATATGCTTTCTGACTGATGTTGGTTTTAAATTAGGTTTAAATGAAGTCTTTCCATTACACAGTGTTATCTGTCCAGCTAGGTCTCTTTGTATGGATTGTCTGTCTAGAAAGTTGTCGTAAAGACGGACGCCACAATCTCCGGAAAGTTTAAAACCTGCTCACGTCAATATGGCTTGTGCCTGTTCATCAGCACAGTACGTTTAAATCATGGCTCGCTTAATTAAAAATAACCACTTTCCTAAAACAAGATTGGTTTAGTGCTAGTCTGATTGAAACTGCGTTACAAAAAATGCTCTTCACTTTATCCCAGTGATCACAGGAAAAATATATAATTATTGGGATGTGAATATACTGAAAGTTAGCTATTATTATTATATATATATTTTTTTTTTTTTTTATTTAAAAATATGTATGAAATATATGGAACAATATGAAAAAAAAGTTTTATAGCATTTATTCAGTTTATATTAATAAAATAATACAAATAAAAACAAACAAATAAATATTAATAAACTAAAATCACAATATGAATGGCAAAACTAAACCCCTAAAAAAAAAATATAAAAAAAAAAATAAATAAAATAAAATAAAATAAAATAAAATAAAATAAAATAAAATAAAATAAAATACAATAAAATAAAATAAAATGTTAACTAAAATAAAAAGTAACAAACTGTCATCAATGCCAAGGCAACAATTATTGATTATTGAAAATTACTGATACATACCAAATATAAAACTTATTGTATATAATTTGTAAAATAATATGTAAAATATTAAATATGTTAAATATTATATTTAATATTATAAAAATAGCTTTTTTAAAACTGAAACTGATGATGCCAAGGCATCATTTCCCCATAACTGTTTTCTTATTTATTTTTATTACTTATTTATATTAAATATATAGAAAAATATGTAAACATGAAATAAATTAAAATGTTTCTCTATTTTACTTTTCTATAATATTTAGTCAGTTTATATTTCTAAACTGTTGTTATTTTATTCATATTTGGAATTTTTATTATTTGCATTAATAAACACTATTATTGATACATAAAACAAACATAAAACGTCTTGTATATAATTTATAAAATAATATGTAAAATATTGCATATGTTAAATATTATATATAATATTATAGAAATAGCTTTTTTTTAAAAACTGAAACTAAAGACATAAAAAACTAACTGAAACAAATAATAAAATAAAATAAAAAAATAATGTTAAATAAAATAAAATATAACAAACTGTCATCAATGCCAATGCAATAATTCCCATTAGCTGTTTTCTTATTTTTTTATTACTTAAAAATATATTAAATATATAGAAAAATATGAAATTAATTAAAATGTTTCTCTATTTTACATACATATTATATATAATATTATAAAAAATAGCTCTTTTAAAACTAAAAAAATAAATACATTAAAATTAACTGGAACAAATAATAAAATAAAATAAAATAAAATAAAATAAAATAAAATAAAATAAAATAAAATAATAAATTACTAATTACTAGTAAAATTGTTTGGAGGTCAGATTTAGCCATCAGTAACCAAGTGTCCCCACAAGGAGAGTAAAACCTGATGATAACATAAGAAGAATCTGAATACTGTATATACATGATGCTTACCCGGTGCTGTTGAGGTAGTTTTGTCCTTGGCTGCAGCTTCGAGACAATGTGGAAGGGTTAAACCAAAATGCAGGCAGACAGTTTCCATCCCCTCTTCTTTCAAAACCATAATCACTACAAAAGAAAACAAGAAAAAAAAATCTCACATGCATCTCACACTCATTTGAGATATCAATCCATCCTTAAAAACATAAATTCACTCCAGGTATGTTTGACTAGTTTCACACAAGGTCATCGCAAGTTCAGATCAGCTTGGTGACATTTCCTGATACCGTTCCCTGATGCCTATCTTGTAAAACATTCTCCTAACTACCTGTACATCTTTTCATTCACGCACAGCGGCACATCTCGTATTCAAGCATGTCCCTCTTTAATGCCCTTGAGACAATTGCAGCCATTGAGATGTATTAATTCTGGGATGACAAATGTCTTTTCTGCTCAGAGAGCTGCAGGCATCAACGTATGTCCTTAACGTCTTTCAATTCTCTCTTCTCCCAGAAGCCCTGGAACCTGCTGAACGAAGTGAATGTCTGTTCATATATCACCGGTGACTTTGATTTATCAATTAATTACTGATCTACAACAAAACCCGGCAGACCACACGGTCCCTTTTGGCATCGCGCATTTGGGTTTTTAATTATGAGCAGCTCTAATCCGGCACTCAGATAAGAGTCGAGCTTTAAAAGATAATTTGTGTGCTAGCGCTGAGATTATTTCCATACAAATGTAGTGTTGTTTTAGGTACATATGAGTGATTCTTTAATTAGTAACACTTTGATTACCTTTTTTTTCAGATTCATTCAGTTGAAGAAAGCCAAACCAGTGCCTTACCTCTGGAAGACAATCCAAAAGAGTGCATGTCATAAGGTATGGCTAGGTATCTTCTATGCTATAGAATATTGTGCTTAGAAAAAATGAAACCTAAAGGGACCAAATAAAATGAAAACAAAAGAGGGCCCAAGATTGATCCCTGAGGTACACCACAATTTTACTGTAACATACAGGAAGAAAAATTTCCAACTTCTACACACTAACTAAACTATTTAAGCAAAATAGCATGCTCAGTGGTGTCAGAAGTTTTCATTTGTTTTAATGTGATCGAGAAATAAATATGTCTTGCCTTAATTTCTATAAACTAAAATGCACGTCCTTCAGTAAAGAGCTTATAAAGTCGATTTGATTTTTTTGTGGATATCTGATATTGTGTGATAGCAATGATGTAAAATGATCATGACATTTCGTACTTTTTTTGGAGAAAAGTTAGACTTGCTAATACAAGTTATCATTCCTTTGATCTTACATAAGTAGGAAGAAACAGAGTTTCTGAATTACAATTTGCAAATAGTAATGACACCTAATAAATCTACTCTCAGATCATGATGTAAAAATCCAGAAAATGAAAGGAACATCTGATCTTTTAAGTATAACTTCAAGCAAAGATGTGATTTTGTGTCACTCTCAATTACATCATAATCAAACTGAAACTCAATTGTTCTGTAAAACGCTTGGTGTAGTGCAGTATCAGTCAATGGCAGCAGTATAGGAGACAATCCTTTGTAATAAAAAGACACGTTATAGCATTCTTCATCTAGCATTTCATTAATATTTGTATTTTTTAAATAAAACTATGGGAAGCTATAAATTAGATATAAATATAATATTAAAACAATAAAAAATAATTAAAGACACAAAAATGCTAATGTATCTATTATAATGTATCATAAAAATATGAAATATAAAATATAAATACAACATTTTTAATCCACTCAAATCTTTTAATTAAAAGTTCATTTATCTGAAAAAAATCACCACATATTAGTATTTGAACACTACCCTAATTTGTATTTAAACACTACCTTTAACCTTGATTTTTTAAATCATTTTAACATATTTTTTGTTTAATTCCAGACTCTTTACCTACCTATATATGCACTGACCAAAATTATAAATGCAACACTTTTGTTTTTGCCCCCGTTTTTCATGAGCTGAACTCAAAGATCTAAGACTTTTTCTATGTACACAAAAGGTCTATTTCTCTCAAATATTTTTCACAAATCTGTCTAAATCTGTGTTAGTGAGCACTTCTCCTTTGCAGAGATAATCCATCCACCTCCCACGTGTGGCATATCAGGATGCTGATTAGACAGCATGATTATTGCACAGGTGTGCCTTAGGCTGGCCACAATAAAAGGCCACTCTAAAATGTGCAGTTTT
>JAHKKF010538243.1:0-5000 GCA_019740295.1 Labeo calbasu
GTCTACCTTTACATTTCTGTGTGTATATAATATAACGCTAGTTTTCCTAAAATGGAACGGTCAAATGCTCATGAAGTGACTCTCAGCAGATACTGTTCATGTATTTATGTACTTATTTAGAGAGACGACAGACGCTGAAATCACTGCGAGCGTCACGTGCGCTTCAGTGTGTGTAGTAAACAAACCCGCTCGTCTGCTCCATTCATTAAAACAGAGACACAGAAAACATGCAGGATTCACATTTAAATGGGATTTTTGCAGTGTAATATTTACAGATACTAGTCCATATTGCGGTTTGATTTAAGTGTAATGACCTACTTTTGATTAATTCATTCAAAATTTGACAAATTCCGTTACATTCCGCGTTATTCAGTAAATTCCGTTTTTATGACTGGATTCCGCGATTCCGAGAAAAAAAACATTTCCGTTGTAGTTTTGCGAAATATTCCTTTTTCGAAATGCCTCAACAACCACCTCATGCAAGCATAAAAACTTATTGCGATATATGGGAGTTTTTGCGAATTTGACGCGTTTCTATTATTTAAATTTGCAATTTCAGTTTGCGCAATTCGAAGGGTAATGGAAACGCAGCTATTCATACCAATATGACTGATGTCTCTAGGAAATAGTTCTTTTTTACTAATATTTAACCATTGACTATAGCCATTCAGCATTATAGTATAATTGAGAGCTATCAATTTGAACAATCTTCACATAAACCCATTATTTTCTTTTGTCCTTCAGTAAGTAGGAAATTGAATAGTTATCAAACACTAAATTAAATATAGATGAGTCCTTAAAGCTACCAAAAATATGGATTTCCTCTTCATTCCTCTGTGATTAATAGACATCACAGCAGCTGGGTTATTAGATTATTTGGCTGCTATTACTTTAAGAGCTACCGCTGATTAATGTGACGCAGATCTGACACGCATGCTCGTACATTCATTCACATTTTAATAGGAAATGATACAGATTGCACCACGCATTTGTGCGTGCAATTGAAGAGCATGTGCTGTGAGCACAGTATTAAAGCTAACAGGACAGGTAAATGCATTTTTACTGACATATGGCCTGACAACATCTCATTTGACTGCACTGTTGTTCTACTGAAGCTCCTCGTCACCTGTACCTTTCCCGCACTCGTTTGACTAGCGCCTAGAGCTAAAGTAAAGTTGGAGTGTGCATCTGAAAATTCTCCCATTTGATGTGGTCATGACGTTCTGCGACTAAAACACACTTATTTTTAGGAAATAAAAGACAGATGCAGCAGTTGTAAGTGGGATTGTCAACCATAGCCCCGCCCCTTAAATATTGTTAACGCCGTTAAAATGGAAAAATGAATCGCTCATTTTGACAGCACTAATTTTAACTTTTTTTAAAAAATAATGATCTAATGAGGCCCCAATATATATATGTTTCTTAGAGAGGATGCTGAGCCAGATGGAGATACTGGTGATGTGGAAGGTGCCACTCAAGGTTTGTCAAGTAGGTCTTCCATTCAACTCCAACCTCCATCGCCACCTGCAGTCATGGAGCTGGATAAACAAGGTACGCTTTATTAGTTACCCTTCCACATGCATATGAGTTCATTAAAACATCCACTGGTACCAGTTTCTTCATTTTCGACCAGCTTCTTCATTTATGTTCATTTGTTTATGTCCAACATAAATGCATTTTTCTTGATTTTGGGCTGGAGGGGTCAATGAGTTATGATTTGTTTCATTGTTGTTTTCCATCTGCCAGCATTTTTCCCATTGTGTTTGTGTTCTTTTATGTTCTGTCGCCTTTCATTTGGTCGTACGATCCAGAGGACAGCCTGAATTGCGCTGCTCAGTTTCACGGTCGTCCACGACGGAAACGCACGCCGCGGTTCCTATTAAAGCCCTGAGCCTCCTGCTCACTGACAGCCTAAAACTGACAGACAAACAGGTAAACATAGAAATATAGTTGTGCTTGGAAATGTATCGTTCCTGTTATGCAGTACATGTTCATTTCCATATCATATTTTTTTATATGTTACCTTTTTCTTTAATGCGGAAGTAAGACTATGGGTGAGACTTCTGGTTCATTAGCCGCTATAGGGAAATAATGAGAACAATAACAACGTGCAGTAAACAGTAAAACTGTTTGCACTACAAACCAGTGTGTTCATAATTAAGATAATACATTAAAATAATATGATAAGACACACAAATTTGCTATATCAAGCAGCAAAACAAGCTTTTTTGTACAGCTAAAAATAGCTGGATGCAGATGAGACCGAAAACCTGACCCATAAAATTTACAAATGGCCATGCTCACTCGTATGGGAAGAAAAAGGTGGATAGTGAATGAAATGAAAGCTGATTGTATATTATATAGAAATTATTAAACTCACAAAACTTTTAAAGATTGAAATTATAATTGATTTCATCACAGTATCAGCAGTAGTATAGAGGTGATTTAAATATAATTTGTGCTAATTTGGCTTTGGTTAATGTTGCCATTTTTGCCATGTTCTTCAGCAATGCACTAACATCAAATATAAAAATAAGTAGTTCCAAAAGGATTTCAATAAATAGTCATTTTTCCTTTATATAATCAAAGTTAGAATTTTAAAAAATTGTATAATTTTATGTTTTCCTGTGTCCTTAATGTCTTTTTCCATCCTGTTACTTTAAAACTTTCCACCCTGTTACATGAAATTGCAGAAATGTGTATAACAAAATTTCACAATATGGTTTAAAAAAATGTAACTTTTGCTGTTTACAGTAGTGTTATTTCAGAATAATGAAAATAATGAAAAATATTTAATAATGTTAGTTTAAGTGAACAATAACATCTCTAGTATGGTATCAAAAATTCAAAAGATATTATAAATGAACACCGCCATTCAAAAGTTTGGGATCAGTAATATTTTTTATGTTTTTAATAGAGTCTCTTATGTTCATCAAGGCTATATCTATTTGATCAAAAATACATTTCTAATATTGGTTTCCTATTTTAGTAAACTTTAAAATTTATTTATGTGATGCAGCGATGAATTTTCATCAACCAATACTGCAGTCTTCTGTCACATGATTGTTCAGAAATCATTTAAATATGCTGATGTATTATCAGTGTTAAAACAGTTGTGCTGCTTAAAGGACAAGTCCACTTCTAGAACAAAAATCGACAGATAATGTACTCACCCCCTTGTCATCCAAGATGTTCATGTCTTTCTTTCTTCAGTTGTAAAGAGAAAAACATTCCAGCATTTACTGCATTCTTTGCATAGACTGGGTCGGTACGTCTGCAGCGATGTAGGATGATTTTGAAATGATTTTTGAAGTTGAGGGAGAAAATACGATTGGAGTTTTTCGTCACACCCTAACTGTCTTGAGCCAGAATACACAGAGTTCAGGCAGAGAAAGACAAGATGAGCATTTGAGAATAAAAAGTATTTCAATTGTATTTTTTAATGAAAATAACCGATCGTTTCGCTAGATAAGACCCTTCTTCCTCAGCTGGGATTGTTTACAACTGCATTTGGGATCGTTTGAAGCCACATTTAAACTGCATTTTGGAAGTTCGAACTCGGGGCACCATAGCAGTCGTTGTTCTGGAAGTAGAGTTTTCCTTTAAAGGAGAAGTCCAATTCCAGAACAAAAATTTTACAGATAATGTACTCACCCTCTTGTCATCCAAGATGTTCATGTCTTTCTTTCTTCAAGTGTAAAAAAATTATGTTTTTTTGAGGAAAACATTTCAGGATTTTTCTCCATATAATGGACTAATATGGTGCCCCGATTTTGAACTTCCAAAATGCAGTTTAAATGCGGCTTCAAACGATCCCAAATACGGTCGTAAACGATCCCAGCCGAGGAAGAAGGGTCTTACGTAGCGTAACGATCGGTTATTTTAATAAAAATAATACAATTTATATACTTTTTAATGCCAAACGCTCATCTTGTCTTGCTCTGCCTAGACTGTTTTTGTTCCGGGTCATGACAGTTAGTGTATGTCGAAAAAACTCCCATCTCATGTTCTCCCTCAACTTCAAAATTGTCCTATATCGCTGTTTCACCTTTTTTGTTAAGGGTGTTTGACCTTCTTTGCATGTTCACTTTGCATAGACTGGATCGGTACTTCTGCAGTGACGTAGGATGATTTTGAAATGATTTTTGAAGTTGAGGAAGAAAATACCGTCAGAGTTTCTCTCATTATATTGAGAAAAATCCTGAAAAGTTTTACTCAAAAAAACATAATTTCTTTACGACTGAAGAAAGAAAGACATGAACATCGTGGATGACAAGGGGGTGAGTACATTATCTGTAAATTTTTGTTCTGGAAGTGGACTTCTCCTTTAAAGGCTATTATTGTGATTTATATGGTTTATTAATAAAACTGCGACTAATAGTCGACTAATGCTTAAAATAAACATACTAGTCGACCACAAAAATCTTTAGTTGAGGGCAGCCCTACTGTTATTTTAAATTACAGTAATAGTTCACAATTTTTTTTTTTTTTTTTGTAGATTAAGCCTTGATGAACTACTTTAAAAAAAACTTTAAAGCCCAAACTTTTGAATGGCATTGTAAGTTATATTTTCATACCTATGTGGAAATAATTAAGTTAAAGTGTCTAAATTTGACCAAAGCATATTTCTAATACTGCATAACAGGTATGACCCAAATACTTCAATAATAAACAGAGTGGAACTCCCTGAAAAGGTTCTAACCAGAGTACAACAGAAACTCATACATCTTTTAGTTTTTCTGTTCTATCTTGAAAATTCAACCACATTTTCTTTGTTGTCTGTTCAATCTTTCAGGTTCTGAGCGAAACAATGGAGAGATGGAACTATGTGCAGGATCTTGCTGTAGCCCCCAGGGCCAGCAGTCGCTCAGCCAATCTTCGCTTCTCCCACCAGCGCTCCAGACATCAGACGTGGCTTCTCCGTCCACCCAGCTTTACCTCTCCTCTCTCCCTTGTAGCAACTCCGTCCCTTCTTCTCAGCCAGACTCAGGGCTCCTCGG
>JAHKKF010538243.1:10000-16386 GCA_019740295.1 Labeo calbasu
GTCCTGGTGGACGTGATGTGTGTTGTTGTAGGTAAGCGAGTTCAATGTTTCAACGTTCAATGTCCTGACTTGAAGTTCATTTCTAAACTTGCAAGTTGTTGGTTGAATGCTTTTATGTAGTTTCCACTGTCTTATTCAGTTTTTTTTAACAATATGGACTATTATGTAACTGGGCTGTTGACAGATAAAAGAAATGGACGATCAAAAAAAGAAAAACAAAATCGACCGATAAAACATAGGCCTTTATACACATAATAATTTGTATCATTGTAGTATAAGTAACTTGCCAACTATAAATATAAAAAAAAGACAATTAGATGGTTACATTTAAATCAAACTTTAATTCTATTTTGATATCTGTTTTGCCTTTCCCATAACCTTGCATAAGCACACAGACTTGCTAAACAGCCTTGGCTTTGCACCAAAGTGCAGTAAACAATTTTGGCATGCTGTTGCCATGTATAATTTTAAAAACCAGTCTGGTTTAGTTTTTGGCTTTTGTAAATATTTCAAATATATCGCAAAAAGCAAATGCTTTAAGGTGTTCAACGTGTCAAGTATGTTTTTATCATGACGGGGGGATTGTCTTTTGAAGATTTTTCATGTTGAATGTGTATTTGGAGGTGTGTTCTTTGTGTTTACAAGTTCAGTTGAATTCATCCTGGCTTCTTTTCCTGGATTTTGCAAGTTCAGGAAGCTGAGTATTTGTTTATGGAAATGTGATCCAAGCTTGTCAGTATTTCCCACAGTATTTGGCAGCTCGTAGTACCACAGAAATGTTCCTTTTCTTGCATTTTTGACTTTATTCAGAGCTTTGCTTGCAGACCAACCATGAGACAAACCTATTGACCATAAACATCCTATAGTCACACAGTGCCCATTACGGAAAGATTCAACTTGCTTCAGTGGTAAAGTGAGTGTGAACCATCTTGACCATTACTTCCTTTGGAAAAGTTTTTTTTCTTAACCACATGAGGTAACTCTGCTATGACGTTGAGGAGATGAAGTTTCTGCACCTGCCCTTTGAAGTCCTTTATTGTGTCTGTGATCTCCACCCTCCAGCATTGGATTTCATGAGGGCTAGAACGGGCCCTAGGCATGATCCTTCACCTTTAGTCTCAGACTACACCTTTACCATGATGCAGATGTCTTTATCTAGATGAAGTGACTGATTTGAAGTTATCTGTCCATGTTGTAGACAGGGATGGACAGTATTGTCTTGTCTAGTCCATTAATCAAGCAGTGATGTGTAGCATTATTTCAGATTATTTTGCATTTAGGCTGTAGGGGGGTTATTGACAATTTATAGAAAAGAGAAAAATATTAATTTAAATGAGCTAATTTATTACATTTAATTTAATAACTAGTTTAAAATAGATGTGCCAAATTCTTAGTCACATGCGCTTTGTATTCATGCTGGTTTCATATGCTTTTGAAATACTATTTTCAACAAATGTTTAAATGTAATGACTCAAAAATGAATACATGAAGTCATAATGTTCCTAGAATAGAGCCCAGTGGGACCCCCGTACATTTATGTTGTTATAAGCCCACATAAGATCAAAAATCTATCATAAGATAAAATCTATCTCAAGATCTATTTACTTTGTCAGCGCACATTACTAGCCTTGAGGTGAACAGTTAATCCACAAAAAAAACATGAATTAATTTATAAATATCATTACATTATTGGGGACGTTGTACTGTATGACATTTTACAACCTGAACGATTCTTGCCATGTCTTAAGAATGTCAAAAATTTGACCTTGAGACACAAGTATGAGGGTCTATTCTATGACTATTATAACTTAAAATGAAATTATAATGGTCCTAGAATAGAGCCCAGTGGGACCTCCATACATTTATGTTGTTGTAAGTCCACATAAAATCAAAATTGGCACTATTTACTTTGTCAGTGCACATTACTAGCCTTGAGGTGAACAGTTAATCCACAAAAAAACATGAATTAATTCATAAACATCATTATTAGGGAGGTTGTACTGTATGACATTTTACAACCTGAACGATTCTTGCCATGTCTTAAGAAAGTCAAAAATTTGACCTTGAGACACAAATATGAGGGTCTATTCTATGACTATTATGACTTAAAATGAAATTATATGGTCCTAGAATAGAGCCCAGTGGGACCCCCCTTACTTTTACGTTGTTTTTTTTTAACAAATAACAAATTAATTCACAGATATCATTACATTATTGGGGAGGTTGTACTGTATGGCATTTTACAAACCGAACTATTCTTGCCATGTCAAAAAAGGTCAAATATCTGATATTTTAGAAGTCTGCTGACCTTGAGACATAATGATGAGGGTCTTGAGGGTTGTACCATGTGACTTTGCTGGTTCTCAGATGCTTTTGAAGAGTTTACACCAGGGGTGTCAAACTCCGGTCCTGGAGGGCCACAGCCCTGCAGAATTTAGATGCAACCCTAATTAAACACACCTGATCCAACTAATCAAGTCCTTCAGGCTTAATTGAAAATTGCATAGTATGTGTGTTGGAGCAAGGTTGGAACAAAATTCTGCAGGGCTCCGTACCAGGGCCCTCCAGGTACTGAGTTTGACACCCCTGGTTTACACAAAAAGACCATCAATATTTTTCCTACTTAACAGTATGGCTGCACAATTAATCGAATTTCTAATCGTGATTACAATTACAGATGCCACAATTATGTAATCGTCAAAGGCACAATTGTGCTTTCTTAAGGTGTGTGTATGTATGTGTGTGTGTGTGAGAGAGAGAGAGTGTGTATTTTTCCTACAGGTTATCTTAAGGGTTTTTTTTAATTGTTTTAATTGTTACATTTTTACCTTTTTTATTTTTAAAGAAGAAACTTTATATAAAAGTGTGGCATGCAGTTGCTTCAAACAATGGTATAAAGCTATTCAAAACATCATTCAGTTTAAATTGTGATAATCGTAATTAATTATCGTGATTACAATTTCAATGGAATAATCAACAATTATGATTTTTGTTATAATAGTGCAGCTTTACTTAACAGAAGAATAATTTTTCAATTAGGTCAGTTTTTTGGTGAAGATTAATGAATGGAAATAAGGACACACCTGCGAAAGTTCAGTAACGTCTTTGGTGTCTCATTCAGTGCCGCCCGTAACTACAAATGAGTGCGTATGCGTAATTTAGTTTCTGATTGATCTCCAACAACATAAAAGAGAGCTCAAAGTCTTGCAAATTTGAGACACTTGGCCTTTAGCTAACGAAAGCAAGCACAGGTGGAATTATTCAGTCATTTTCAAATAAATATCAGCCTCTCCGATTGCTGTAGTAACAACAGAAAGTCCCAGAATCCAGTTGAGTTCAGCTACTGGAGAATTTCTGTAAGTGTTTCTGGGCAGGAGTATCCTTTTCCCAGCCCTGAATCTGACATTCAATCCAGCCCACCGCCCTCTGCTTCTCTTTTCCTTCTGTCTAAGTAAACGTTCCCTCCTTACAAACACGGTCTGGCTTTTGCTTTAGCTCACAGGCTAACAGTGTAAATTTGACCGCTCCCTGTATGCTGGTGTTTTTTAGGATTTTTACGTTATCAATCATTGAGTATTGATAGAAATAATACAAGATCAGTGTTTTTGGCCCAGTACTGAAGAACTTTCCAGGGCTTTTTTTCCAGGTACACTCTTAAAAATAAAGGTGCTTTAAAAGGTTCTTCACAGCGATGGCATAGAAGAACCATTTTTGGTTCCACAAAGAATCATTCAGCCAAAGGTTCTTTAAAGAACCATCTCTTTCTTAACTTTTTATAATCTGAAGAACCTTCTTTCACCACAACAAACCTTTTGTGAAACCGAAAGGTTCTTGAGATGTTAAAGGTTCTCTGTGGAACCATTTAAGCGAAAAATGTTCTTCTGTGGCTTCGTGAAGCACCTTTATTTTTAAGAGTGTATCTCTGGAAATAAAGCTCTTTATTTAATATCTTGTATTGTAATGTACAGTACATCTCTTGTCTTAGCAGACCTCGTTTTTACATTTAATTATACTGGTGTAGTGTAATATTTCCACAGCATACAAGGATACTTGTTATATGGCTTACAGGACCTGTATGTAAATGCTTTCATCCAAAGTGACTTACAGACCAGGAATGTTACAATGAGTGATTCATACGAAAATGTTGTGAAACACAAATGCTGCAATAAATAATTTCCTTTGCGAAGTACAAACTAGAACAGACATGTAGTTTACACAAAGTAGAAGAATGAATTTAATTATTTTTATGGATGCTATAACAAATATAAATGTAAAATGCAAAAATTCTAATTAAAAAAAAATGAAGATCTTATGTTCACCACTTATGTTATGTTCAAGGCTTATTTGATAAATAAACACAATTAAAAGCAGTAATATTGTGAAAAATTATTAGAATTTAAAATAACAGTTTTCTATTTTAATATATTTTAAAATGTAATTTATTCCTGAGTTTTCAGCATCATTACTCCAGTCTTCAGTGTCACATGATTCACCAGAAATCATGCTGATTTGCTGCTCAAGAAACATTTATTATTATTAATGTTGAAAATAGTTGTGCTGTGTAATATTTTTGAGGAAACTGTTACTTTTCCTGGATTCTTTGATAAATAGAAAGTTAAAAAAAAAAACAAAAAAACATTTGAGATACAAATCTATTGTAACATTATAAATGTCTTTACTGTTGTGTTTGATCGATTAAATTAGTCCTTGCTGAATAAAAGTGTAAAACACTTTTAAACAGTAGTGTTTAGAAACATTTTAGCGTTTACATTTGAGTTTCTTAAAAAAAAAAAAAATAAACCGTTTAGGTAAAAATGAGAAAATCGTTCCACCAGCAAGGAACAGTGAAGGTTTTTAGCATCGTAGCGTTACGCAATAACCAGGGAAGACATATTGCTACACAATTTGGACTAACTCCCTAGAACTATTGGCGAAATAATATGGGAAAACGACAAGGAAAAGTTCAGGCATTTGGAAACGTCATGCATAATGTTTCAGGTCTTGGTGAAACTTGTTCAGAAAAGTCTGCGTGAGACGGCAACTGAAACATCAACAAAATTGTTCAGAAACTGGCCACATCATGAGACTATTAACATAATGATGCTGTTCCATTAATTACAGAAACTATTTTTAAAGCAAAGCTCATTTGTTAAACACGCTACTAAACTACCTATTTCCTACACAATGTTATAAAAATCCGTGGCTTTCAAGAGTGTAAATCAAACACTAACATTAGCGTGGGGAGGTAGAGGGCTGGGATGGACTGACTCTGATGTATGGCGAAAGAAAAGAGGAGGAGGGCGGGTGTTTCTTCTTGAAGTAGGATTCCAGACTCTCCTGCGAGGTTGTACGCTCAGCACATAGCTTCCAAATGAGTCAGGCGGCCTTGCCAAACTACAGCTCAGGGAGTGCTGCCGGCAGACAGACCGCCCTCAAAACTCTCACTTAAGGGGCGACAGGGTTGTATTTTCGCAGCACTTATGATGGTACTCCAGAAAACCCACAAAGAAAGTCAAGAACATCTCATTTTCATCTTTATGATCGTTGAGGGTTCGGCTCGTACGAACCGGGCTTCGACTGTTGAAATGAAGCCAGAATGGATCGAGTCTGGTGTTGAAAGCTGAGCGTATTTGCTAATGCACCTTGAAACGAGTTAGGATACAAGATAAGTCAATGAAAACATAGGGCGTGTTTGATAATGAACGGTGGTGAACCAACATCAGGGTGAAGGTCAAAGCCGACCCTAAGAAAATAGGCTACTCCCTCACCCAAAACCAAAGACAAGATTTTTTTTGTTTTTTTAATGACTGAGTGGGTTTTGCGCAAGGGTTTTCTTATTTTTATGGAAATGCACCAACCATTGCGTCCTTGAAACTGCAAGTAGCGCAGTTCAGATTTACTGTAAATGCATGAGCTGAAGGTTCTCAGAATTTAAGTTTCTTGGGCCAGCATCATCATGCCAGTGTTGGGAAAGCTACACTGTTAAAAAAAAAGTAAATATAGCTGCAAGCAGCGATTTTCAGGGTTCAACGGCTTTAAAGCATTTAAGCACATATGAAAAAAGACATTTATCAAGCCTGTAACCACCTAAATCAATGATTTAAAAAAAACATTTTTAGCAAATCCAGGTAATTTACCATAGAAATATGTTTTTTTTTTTTATTGTTTGTGACTTATAGTGCCAGCTGTGGTCTAATCTCCTTAAAACTTTGCATGCTTGTTTAGAATCACCTGTCGCATGTGCTTAGCAAGTTTTAAGTTTTTCTTTACGCTTTTTAGGATTTTTAGTACATTCGGCCCCTTTTCTAAACGACCCCAGTATAGCTACCTAAGGGGTAAATTAGAATTTTTGATAATTATTGGCCTAGAGAGTCCACACTGGACTG
>JAHKKF010538243.1:16436-45979 GCA_019740295.1 Labeo calbasu
TGTTCCAACTTTGTCTAACAGGTGCGCAAATTTCGTCAGCCAATGGCAGCCATGTTTTTTGAGATATGCAAAATGTCCTTGTAGATGCTTGTGGCACCAAGGCCGTGCCCAGCAATTTTTTTATGATGACAAGACAAATGGTTGTGCAGTTATAGCCATTTTTGTTTTTTTTCTTTTTATAGCACCACCAAGTGGCAAAGCTCCATAATATTTTTTCCTGTGACCTCAGATTGAGGTTTTGATTGCATTTTACTTAAAGCGGCCTGACTCTTTCGAACGTTTTGGCATCCCTTTACGATGGTGAGTCGAAAGTTCAACTTTTTTTTTGATTTAATTATTGATATTCACTCTCCAGAGAATCTTTATGCACTGGTTTGGTTCTGATCAGGTGAAAAACCTAGGACTAGTATGCAAAAGTTGGTTTTTCAAAAAATTCAAAATACCTGAATTTTTCTAATTGAATCTGAGGCATGCGTTTTGTCTGGCGTGAGCCAAGGATTCCAACGACATAAGACATTGAGTCTGCGACTGACGACTTAGGAGTTATAAGCGATTTCATACTTTTGGTCTCTGTAGTGCCCCCGTCAGGCCGATTGGGGCGAGCCTTGGTCACATTGCTGGCGATGTGAGTACTACCATCCCACCAAGTTTCCAGTCTCTACGACTTACAGTTTGGTCTGCATGATCAGTTTTACGTGGAGATCGCTGATCGTGACCATTACAACAGGGTTTCGTTGCTACTTACGTGAACCCCTAATAAGCCATCCTAGGTGTAATCAAGTTGTATTGTAAACAAAAACTTGGTTCTTGCGAGATTAGCATATTCTCACCGGAGCTTACTCTACGTCTACATCCTAGATCATCCGCTGAAGCCTACTCTCTCATGAACACGTGTACAACAGTAATTATAGTTTATAGTTTTAAATATGGATATTTTTCTTACACAAACGCATCAGTTCACTTCAGAAAGCCTTTATTAACCTTCCGGAGCTGTGTGGAGTACTTTTTATGATGGATGGATGCACTTTATTGGGGTTCAAAATCTCAACAGCCATTGACTGCCAATTACAAAGCTTGGAAGAGCCAGAACATTTTTTTATTATAACTCCAACTGTATTTGTCTGAAAGATGAAAGTCATATACACTTAGAATGGCTTGAGGTAATTTTCATTTTTGGGTGAAATAGCCCTTTAAGGATCACCATGTTAAACTTGAACAGTTTGCATAGTAGTGTCGTGTAGTAGCACTGCTACTTGTTGGAAATAAGTAGCTTGTTGTAGGAAAATCCTACATTGGTCTGAGCTACTGAATGCTGGAGTTTATGGGAACGTTTGCTCGAAACTAAAAAATGTGGCATTGTTAAGTGTCCCTGTATGACTTTCCATTTTCTATTTAGAGCAGAATGTCAAAGCTACTCTTCTCAATGCAGTGAAAGTGAATGGTCACCACAGAATCTCACACACGTGATATAGGAAGAGACAAAATATGTAGTGTTTAAGTCATATAATACTTTTGTAATGCATATTCTTTGTCTGTATTGAAGCTTTACAGTCTCTAGTCCCCTTTCAATTTCATTGTACATCAGATGTTGTGCTGATCTTCTACATTACAGTTCCGTGTACGAAAGAAAATCTTCAGGGTTGGGAAAAACATGAGTAAACACTTCCTTTTGTATCTTGAATGAAACTGCTGGTTTGGTCCAGTAATGGCTCTGGCGTTCCTCCAGTGGTGTGAGGGGAAGCGTAGCTGTTTCGAACTCAGATTGCCACCAATTATCCCACATACCGTAACTGCACATCAGTTTGAACCAAATAAAGCAACACTCCATTCCCTTCGTATTTATAGTGTTTGTTAAGGAGGGGGTGGATGCTCTAAACAAAGAGGAAAACATGAATGAGGTGGAGACTACAGGAGTGGCCAGCTCATTTTTATCTGTGGGACGGGCAAAAGGACGACAAAAGATGTTTATCTTTACTCCTTTGACGTTTAAGCAATCGCCAACCCTAATTATCTCCTCGCCCTCTTGGGTAAGTCGCTGTGTCGCTTCGTTGGAGTTTCACTGAAAGTCCAAGTCGTACAAACTACTTCAATTTGGACCCCATCCACTATGTTGAACATGCTTAAACTACCTTTTTCTAGGAAAAAACACCTGATTGTAATCAAGTGATGACAGAATTTTTATTTTTAGTAACTATTTAGTTAACAGCTACAGTGCATTGCTTTTACACGCACAGCATGAAGAAGAAAAAAAGCATAAAAACACTCACACCATAACGGGGTCCCTTAATGTTTTACAGGAAATTTCACTTCCTGCACCTTCAAATGGAACTAATTTATTTCAGGGAATGGTTGAGGGGTGACGGCTGGCGGCAGTTGAGACAAGGTTTAGTTTTCTGTATGCGCAGCCCCAATCTTGCAATGTGTTGGGTGTCAAACGCGACTTTCTTCAAGCACATCTCGCCCTGCGCCACATCTTTCCCTGCAGTCCCGTTTCGTTGCGTAATTAAACGACTGGCGAGCTCACACCTGCCAGCTGAGGCTTTGAACTCAAACCGTTTGAAGCTCTTCCACGTTGACCACGTTTAATGTACCTTACGCTGACTTAATTCCCTTGGTACACAGTCTGGAAAATATTTCAGGAGTACTACTGATGAGTACCAGAATATAGAGGCTTAGGCTTTTTAAATGTAAAGATGACGGATTTTAGACTCGGTTCTCAAGTGTTTTGATTGTGTTGGTCATTAGTCAATGACAGTTTGAAATAAAATACTCCCTTGAGTGATATTTTTCAGTTTTGCTTTGACCATAAGAATGCATCTGTAGCAAAATCAATCTTTGCAGTCTTCCCCGTCTTTTTGTTTCCTAATAACATGTCTCAACAGTTGAAAAGTTTGGAGAGGAAAGGGGAAAAATGAGACTTTGTTTGATTGGGCTTTTATTTTCATTTGTTTGGAGTCTGTTCAGCTGGCCAACATACAGAAAAGGCCATCCAAGCTCAGCTCCAGATCCTCAAAGTGTCTGAATCTCAATGGAGTGCTAAAACTATAGTCATTGGTTTGGGATCTCCCTCAACAGGATGGTCAATGAGGCCTGAGGGGAAAGTTTCTTTTTCTTCCATTGTTTGTACAAAATAAATCTCCGTATGGAAGCAAAAATACAAGTTTCCATTCAGTAAACAATTTCAGCAAGTTCATCACCACCAGTGTTGGACATGTTACTTTTAAAAAGAAATTCGTTTATAGTTACTAGTTACTTCTCTCAAGTAGTAACGGAGTTACATCATTATAAAAGTAACTAATTACCAGGGAAAGTAACCATTGTGTTACTTTTGAAAAAAAAAAAAGTTCAAATATGTCAAATAACTGGGGTTTCCCCCAAATTAAATTTTAAATGAAGTAAATTTAAATGAAATTAATGAAACTTTTTGTTTACTCAGACTAATGTTAAACATCTGAKATATAAAGCTTAAAGGAGAAGTCCACTTCCAGAACAACAATTTACAAATAATTCACTCACCCCCTCCATTCAAGATGTTCATGTCTTTCTGTCTTCAGTCGTAAAGAAATTATGGTTTTTGAGGAAAACATTTCAGGATTTTTCTTCATGTAATGGACTTGATTGGTGCCCCGATTTTAAACTTCCAAAATGAACGAATCTTTAATGTGACTCGGGAAGAACGAGTCGTCTCGGGGAGTGATTCGTTCAGTCGATCATGCGCAACATCCTATTAGGTTCTGTACTGGAATTGGTTCACCTATTTCGAGTCTTTGGGTTTTTGAGTTATTTGTTCATTTTATGGGGCTGTCACGTGATAAACAACCGACTCGAACCGACTCGATCGATAATAGGTGAGCGTCAGCCAATGAGATTGCTGTTTGCGTATTAGTTCCGCCTACTACCGGAGAAATCAGCAGTTCTTCAAAGCTGAAAAATTCCAAGGGAACTCCATTAATTTGACAGGAAAATACAGCAAAGAATATTGTTTATATGTAGCAATGCTGCATGGTATATACAACACTGTCACTCTGTATCTTTCTTTGGGTGTGTGTGAGACAAAGCGACGGCTGGTCGTGTGCCTTCACACTAGAGTTTACGGTTCGTCAAATACAGGTACGCTGCGCATCCATTCAGATGAACTGAAAAATAAAATTATAATAATATTTAAATTATAGTAATGCCGCATTTTACTGTCAGTAACCGTAACGGCGTTGTAGCAGGGGAAACAGTAATTCGTTTGATTACTCGTTACTGAAAAAATAACGCCGTTTATTTATAACGCCGTTATTCCCATCACTGATCACCACATTTTGAGATAACTAGTTAGCTAGTAAACGAAAAACTTTTTGTAAGGTACAAACCAAAAGAAAACAAAACGCATCTGTAAATGTTTTTCAAAAAACATTTTAGTAAAGTGCATAAAAAAAAAAAAAAAACAGTTGTAAATATATTAAAAAAAAAAAAACATTTTTGTTTTGTGAGGTGCAAGAAAGCTGAGCTACGGTCTTGTATGAAAGGTGCCCTATAAAAAGTTGGACAATTGTTTTTTTTTAAAGGGCTAGTTCACCCAAAAATGAAAATTCTGTCATTAATTATTCACCCTCATGTTGTTCCAAACCTGTAAGATTTTCGTTCATCTTCAGAACACAAATTAAGATATTTTTGATAAAATCCAAGAGCTTTCTGACCCTGCATAGACACCAACGCAACTACCACGGTCACCCAGAATGGTAGTAAAGACGTTGTTAAAATAGTCCATGTGACATCAGTGGTTCAACCTTAATTTTATAAAGAATACTTTTTGTATGCAAAGGAAACAAAAATAATGACTTTATTCAACAATTTCTCCTCTTCCGTCTCAGTCTTCTGCGCACTTTTATGACAGAATTTTCATTTTTGGGTAAACTATCCCTTTAAACTCAATGTGCTCTTTATTATTTACATACATATTATGAGCTTGTCATTTGTATATTTTAAAAATGGCCCTTACAGAAAAATAATGATGAATAAACTACAAATACGCCGCATCTGTTTGAGTCTTGAGGCCTGAGTCTAATTTAGTAGCATTTAGACATGTTACTTTGACCTGAGGATACATTTTGACCTGGATTTTTTGACCTAATTGTGAATCATTACTCTAAACATTCAAAATTGTCTATTTAATTAAAAACAACATAATAATAATTGCTGTTTTTGGGGAAGAGTTACATGAGTGGTATGGTTTTAAAAGGCTTGTTCACCCGAAAATGAAAATTCTGTCATTAATTACTCACCTTAATGTTATGTTAAAGACCTTCATTCATGATAGAAACACAAATTAAGACATTTTTGATGAAATCCGAGAGTTTTCTGACCCGGCATAGACAACAACACAACTACCACGTTCAAGGCCCAGAAAGGTGGTAAGGACATCATTAAAATAGGAGAATACTTTTTGTGCGTAAAGAAAGCAAAACGTTATCAGATTTCATCAAAAATATCTTAATTAGTGTTGTGAAGATGAACAAAGGTCTTACGGCTTTGGAACGACATGAGGGTGAGTAATTAATGACAGAATTTTTATTTTTGGATAAACAATCCCTTTAATTGCACTGCTGTGGATGTCAACTTAAAGGTTTGTCAGTGCATTATCTTTTGTTTGTGTATTAGACTGTCCAGATCACAGTGTATGGAAATACAGTGTAATTTCAAACACCATTGTTCTTTGTTTTGGAAATACAAAGACACTTTTATTTGTTCTTAAGTGCTTCTATGATTCTATTACTCTTTGTTTGTTGTCATGACAACATAAGATGACATACTCAAAATGACTTGTTTTCGGTCTGAAAACAGGTATAACGATTTTCTTCAAAACACCTATGAATTATTGTTTTGTTTAACAAAACAAAAGACGAAAGTTTTGTTTTGTAAGGTGCAAAGCAAAAGAAAACAAACGTATTTGTAAATGTCTGGAAGACCATTTTTGTTTTGTAAGGTGCAAACATGTTTGTTAACACTTTAAAAATGTTTGTTTTGACGGAAACAAAACTGTTTTGTATTGTTTTATAAAGTGCAATCATGTATGAATGGTGCTCTATATAAATGTTTTTGTTTTCAAAAATTTATTTTTGGCCTTTTTACCTTTATTGTGAGAGGACAGATCATACAGGACAGGAAGCGAAGTGGAAAAGAGAGAAGGGGGCGGGATCGGGAAAGGTCCTCAAGCCAGGATTCGAACTCGGGACGCCCATAGCACAACACACTGTCCACAAGGCTATCGGTGCCGACAATATAAATGTTTTTAGTAGTATATTATGTTATTATTAATGAGCTCCATATATACAGCACTTGTTTGTATATTTTTAATGGCCCTTGTAGAGTAATATTGAAGATATTTTTTTTAAAATATTAACACCGCCTGGCTGAAAACAGAGTTACATTTGTGACAGACCTGACCGTCTGTCTCACAGACCCTCTTGTACATTGTAATACCACAGTGGAATAAATGGCACTTGAGCAGTGGATTTGTCAGCTGGACATCCATATTTAGACATGCTGAGTCAACCAGAAGGGCCAGAATCATATTTGGAAAAAAAAAAAAGAAAAATGTAACTACATATTTTCCTGCTGCTGTAGCATCTTTCTGGTATCTCTAGATCCTTTGCGTTCATAGCATACCTAAAATATCTACACAAATCCAATTCAAACAGCAAAATATTTCATTTTCTGCCAGTAAAGATATGCAAACGTACTACAACGCTGTGCTTTTATACATCAATGTTCTCAACAGAAAATGGATTTACAGGAAGTAGCATTCCTGTTTTCTTGAGTTGCTGTGGCTTAGGATCACATGCTTGCCGGGTGATTTTGAAACATTTCCGAATGTCCCAAGGACATTTTCCGTTCATTAAAGGATCACACTGTGGCTACATTCAGACATGTGCATCTCTAGCCACATCAGTTCTCCGACCAAGGCGTTCTGGAAAGGATGTCTGGGCTGTGGGTCTGTACGGTCATGTTTATGATATGACGCGCAACATGTTTTGGGTTAAGACGGTGTGGTCAGGTGACTTCCTCATAGCTGTGGGATAATTTTCTGTGTGACTCTAAGGAAAAAAAAGAGGTACTATAAAGAGTCACTGCTTCCATAGCAGAATTCAGATGGTGTTCTGCGAGTTATTAAAAAGAAAAACCAAGCCGCATTGCTTTAAAAATAACAAAAATATGACATTTCGTCCAATAATCAACAGAGTTATGTTTGATTGAATTATATCTGATAGAATTAATACATTTTTTTTACCTTGTATATTGTCCAATTAGACAATAACTTCTCATTGTAAGTAATAATTCACCCAAAAATGATTACTCGTGTTGTTTCAAACCCGTAAGACCTTCAGAACACAAATTAAGATATTTTTGATGAAGTCCCATAGCTTTCTGACCCCGCATAGACAGCAAGACAGCAAAACTGACACGGAAAAGAAGAAATTGTTGAATAAAGTCTTTTTTTGTGTGTGTGTTTTCTTTTAATGATGTCCTTGCTACCTTTCTGGGCCTTGAACGTGTCGGTTGCATTGCTGTCTATGCAGGGTCAGAAAGCGCTCAGATTTCTTAAAAAAATATTTGTGTTCTGAAAATGAACAAAAGTCTTACGGATTTTGAACGACATGAGGGTGAGTGATTAATGATAGAATTTGATGAATTACTAATTGTTTTCTCTTTCCTACAGCTTCTCTGCCCTTTGTGATAATGAATATCGTATCCCAGCCATACGAGCGAGGCATCTACTGCCAGGACGAGAGCATTAGTTACCCTCTCAAACCAGACACAATCACCCACGTGACACTGGCTGTAGTCACCATCACCTGCACTATCATCATCGTGAGTCCCTCATTCATTGATCTCCATCATCCCTTCCATGATCTCATCATCCCATGAGTCACGCGCTGATTCTCAACAAAGTGTCCGTTCATGACTCTGCACAGCAGAGGGTTTTATTATGCACAACAACACGGCGTTATGTGCTCATGGACTTGTTTGACATATTTACGACAAACTAACTCTTTGTCGCATGCTACAGAAATGCATGTTACTAAACGTTTACCTCTTCTGTTCTTCTAGATATCGTCAGGGGAAGCATATCTGGTCTACAGCAAAACTATTCACTCCAACTCTACTTTTAATCAGTACGTGGCTGCTATATATAAAGTGCTTGGTGCCTTTCTGTTTGGGGGAGCCGTCAGCCAATCGCTGACGGATTTGGCCAAGTACACCATTGGACGACCACGACCACATTTCTTAACAGTATGTGCTCCAAAAGTCTGCAAAGGATATGTGGCTTCAATCAACTGCACTGGTACAGCAAGTGCTGTAACTGAAGCCCGGTATGTTGCTAATAATAAATCTTTTTAATGGCTTGTCTTCAGTGAATTTCTTTTGAAATTGTATGTGATTTGTATGTCATAGGTTGTCCTTCTACTCGGGTCACTCCTCCTTTGGGATGTACTGCATGCTGTTTCTAGCGGTGAGTGTTTTTTTTAAAACATTTAACAAAAGTTTGGGGGTGGGACTATCTGTTTTTGCGACCAGCGGCAGATGTGGGGAGCGTTCGGGAAACCTGTTTGGAAATAGTCATTGAAGGCATAGTTTACCTGAACATGAAAATTCTGACATTAATTACTCACCCTCATGTCGTTCCAAACCCGTAAGACCTTCATTTGTCTTCAGAACACAAATTAAGATATATAGCTTTCTGACCCTGTATTGACAGCAACACAAGTACCATGTTCAAGGCAAGAAAGGTAGTAAGGACATCGATAAAATAGTCCATGTGACATCAGTGGTTTAACCATAATGTTATGAAGCTACAAAGATACTTGTTGTGTGCAAAGAAAACAAAAATAACGATTTTATTCAACAGTTTCTTCCCTTCTGTGTCAGTCTTTGGTGTGTGTACACGGAAAAGTTGTTGTTGTTGAATAAAGTCATTGTTTTCTTTGCGCACAGAAAGTATTCTCGTAGCTTCATAACACTGCGGTTGAACCACTGATGTAACAGACTGTAAAATATCTTATTTTTGGTCCGAAGATAAACAAAGGTCTTACCGGTTTGGAAGGACAAGAGGGTGGGTAATTAATGACAGAATGATCATTTTTGGGTGAACTGTCCCCTTTAAAGGAGTTCATTTCCAGAACAAAAATTTACAGATACTGTCCTCACCCCCTTGTGATCCAGGATGTTCATGTCTTTCTTTCTTCAGTCGTTAATAAATCGTTTTTTGAAGATTTTTCTCCATACAGTGGACTTCAATGGTGCCCCTGATTTTTAAATATTCAAAATGCAGTTTAAATACAGCTTCATAGGGCTCTAAACGATCCCAGCCGAGAAACATGAGTCTTATTTAGCAAAACGATTGGTTATTTTCTAAAAAAAAACAAATGACAATTTATATACTTTTTAACCTCAAACACTCGTCTTATCTAGGTCTGCCTGAACTCTTTCTGGTTCAAGAGAGTTAGGGCATGTCAAAAAACTCCATGTCATTTTCTCCATTTAACTTCAAAATCAACCTGAATCGCTGGAGACATACCGACGCAGTGTTTACAAAGTGAACATGCAAACAAGATCAAATGCCCTTTCCAAAAAAAAAAAGGTAAAACAGCGAAGTAGGGTGATTTTTGAAGTTGGAGAAGAAAATTATAGGAGATGGGAGTTTTTCGACATACCCTAACTGTAGTGAACCGGAATACAGAGTTCACGCAGAGCTAGTCGAGATGAGCATTTGAGTTTAAAAAGTATATCCTTTTTTTTTCCACCATTTTGATAGATAAGACCCTTCTTTCTCTGCTGGGATTGTTTAGAGCACTTTGCAGCTGCATCAAAATCGTTGAAGTCCACTATATTGTGAAAAATCCTGAAATGTTTTTCTCAAAAAACAATTTCTTTACGACTGAAGAAAGACAGACATGAATATCTTGGATGAAAAGGGGGTGAGTACATTATCTGTAAATTTTTGTTCTGAACGTGAACTTCTCCTTTAATTCTGCAGTTATATTTGATGTAAATGAAGATGTTAAATGCAATGGGCCTCATTCATGAAACTTGTGAGAATATGAGTAAATTCTGAGTAATTTGCGTATAAAACAGACCTTCCTGAAAACTGTCCTCCAGATTCACAAACAATTCGTAAACGTCCGATTTGATAGTTAAAGTGTATGTTAATGAATTCCAAATCGATACTATCGTGATACTTGGGTGCCGATACGATATGTATACACTTAATATACAGAAACATAATATACACACACAAAGCAATGTATTTAATATGAATTAATATTGATTCTGGTATAAAAAAAAAATAATAATAATAATAAAAAAAAATTGCGATAGTAATGAATCTTTTTTTTTTTTTTGTCCCATCCCTACTGGTCTACGTTCTCAGGTTTGGCTCCAGTATATTGTATGAATGCAAAAAAGACTAATAGGCCATATACCTAACAATTAATATTCAAAAACGTGTGTCCACCAAAGAATTTTTAGCCAGCTGAAAAAATCTTAGGCGCTCTTATTAAAATGACCAACTGGTGGTGCGTGAGAATGCTTAGGTGGCACAGTGTTTTTCCAGCTGGGATGCTTTAGTTGCTGTAATTTGGAATATCCACAGAGGCAACGTATTACTAGTGTCTTAAGAATTTTACTGAATCTAAAAAAGCAGTAACCAGTAATATTGACTTCTCCATTGTTGTAGGCAGTTGTTGCACAAGTAGGATGGTTCGTCTGTGTTTGTCCCGCCCCTCACGAGCACTGCCTTTTACAGTTATCAACTTTTCCTGGTGTCTGGTTATTCAATAAGAATCCACACAATAGGGAATTTCCAGACTGAGCGATTTCCGCACAGAGATTTTGCATATTTCAAATTGGTCATGCAAATTCAGTGCACTGACCGACAGAAAGCTGCTTGGTTTGAAAGATTCTTTGTTGTGAGCTGTGGTTCATACATAACCGCATTTGACAGTGGATCTTTTTACCTATTACATTTTTGCTGAAATTTTGCTAATGTGACTGCAAATTAAGACTTATTAAGGAGCAGCTGTTTTTGACAGCACATGGATCATGGTATAGATATGACACAAATGGGAAACAATGATGAAATATATAATGAACAAGTTTAAATTTTTGCAGTTAACCTAATCATTTTGATGTGTTTGCAAAGCCTCCAACTAATTTATTAAAACTATCAGAGAATAACTAATCTCCGAAATCAGCCGAGAGCTCTGCATCATTTTTAGTACAAAATGATTTCCTGATGAATTAACAAAGCAAGCGTACAAATCATAAATGCAGTTTAGAGAGTCCTCTGAGATACTAAACTGTTAGCATTTGTTATTTCCCAAAGGCTGAAGAAAATTAAAACCGTTAGTTTTATCTTTTAATTTTCTAACAGATTAAGTCATAATTATTCCTCTAATGAAAGTCACATCTTCATTTCTCTCACCAGTTCTATGTCCAGGCAAGACTGAATGCAAAATGGGCTCGTCTCCTGAGGCCCACCATCCAGTTCTTCCTGGTGGCCTTTGCCGTGTATGTAGGCTACACTCGTGTGTCTGATTATAAGCACCACTGGAGCGACGTGCTGGTGGGGCTCCTCCAGGGGGCGCTCATTGCAATTCTCACTGTAAGTTAACCCTTTTTTCCTTTAAAGGGACAGTATACCCCAAAAAAATACTCAAAAACTTCTCTGAAACACCCTTACGTTGTTTCAGAGCTGTATTACTGTGTTTCCTCCATTGAAAACAAAGTACTTGTAATGAAAAGAAAGATAGAAAATATATACAAATATATGAAATAACTTTTCATTACTGCATAACTGCTAACAGCCATTTGTCTGTTTACAGGTGCGATACGTGTCAAATTTCTTCAGGGTGCGTCCATATCCTCAGAGCTCAAGTGCAGAGTTAGCGGAAAATGAAGAGCGGAAACCAAGTTTACATTTAAGTGAGGTACAGCACAACAACCATTTAGGCTATTCTGGACCTGCGTGAGAGAAATGAGAACGAACACTACATTTCCCACAAACCACTGGACTGACGGGAGGGGGCGGAGCAAGACTGCACACGCTCACTATTGTCCTCCTTGAGAAAAAAAAAAAAAGCTTTAGTGTCTCTACCTTTCCTTTGAATGAAAGAGAACTTTTTATACATATTTAATCAATTTATTTTAATCCAAGTGATTTGCCGAGGATGTTGAGGGGACGGATCGATTTGGTTTCTTGTTGTGTTTATAAATCTGTATACTGGACCAGGTTTTATACAAAGTCATGTACGGCATGTATAATCTTATTTGAACTGTAAATCTTGTTGTGTAAATAATGGCTTGCTTTTCTCATAATTTGACAAACCAAACAAAATCCCACATTTTGTCATTAAAAATGTCAGAAATCACTTATAATGTGCCTTAGTAATTATACAGTAATCTGGACTGCAAGTAGTGAATAATATAAAGAAAAAATCATTAGGATATCTTTTTTTGTTCCCCTATGTTTAAAATTTGAACGTGAGATACCACTAAAGCATCTGCAAGCCTCTTTTATTTTCAGTTTTTGCATGTTAAAAAAGCTGGCTTTATTGAACTATTGAATTGTTGTTTGCATTTGTCCAAATTCCTATTAAATATTTGTAATATTAATCTGCATACAGCATTATTTGTTTTAAAAGCATGTTCAGCTATCACTTCTTTATGGAGTCTTGACTGCATTTGCATTCTACTGAAAAACATCAGCATGGTACATTTAATGTTTGCATATCCAGTTAGCATATTTTAATCTAGAAGCCTTATGTCAATAATGTGTTTATGTAGGCATGAATTTATATGATTTCAATCCACATGTAAATTTAAGTTTTACATACTGTAATGGACATATCAGCCAGAAGTCAAGGTCAAACACTTTTGATCTTATTTGGTTTGCAAGTGTTGTTTACTTTAGCCATGTTCTTCTGAGCACTTTCCTCTCAGTCCAGCACTGCAGTAGCTAGGAATTTAATGTTGACCATTTATTCAGCCACAGCCATGACTACCATTGAGATGGTCAAAATTAGTTAGTGTTCTTTCAAAATGAAATCTCAAGAGTTTAATTAGTCCACCAATTACAATGCCAAGTGTCAAGGTGAAGAAATTGAGAAAGAATGCACTGTTGAAGAGTTATATTCTAATGCTGAATTGATTAATAATAGTATAAATATAGCTGTTTAATGGGATATCACTTTTGACCAATAGGTGGCGCTGTTATCAAATTGCTGTGGTGTGGTCAGTGTGAGGTGACAATGGCACATACAAAGTTTGGTGTAAATATGTCAAAACTTTGCAGAGATACCGCCTCAGATGTAGTCTGGCATCATGCCTCAAATTTGTTGCGTCACTATACAAAAAATGGTTTTGTCTATCAACATGAAATCCATAACATTTTGTCAGCACAGTCTGATAAGAAGATAATCTGATTCAATTTTGGTAAAAAAATTGGACCAATGGTCGAGGAGAAGTTTGGAAAAGTAGGTTTACAACATAAATTAAAATGGCGGACAGGATTTACGGACGACTATGGAATAACTTGCATCTATATTGTCGGCACGACCCAAGGAATATTTTGAGACCAGTTTCATTACAATAGGCAATTAATAGGTTGCGCTCTTACCAAATTGATGTAGCGTGGTCCCTGTGAGGTGATAATGGCACATAAAAAAATTTGGTATCGATCAGTCAAAGCTTTGCAGAGATACAGCCTTAGATGCAGTTTGACATCTTTCCAGCAAATTCATTGATGCGCTAAACGAAAACTGTTTTGTATATCGACATGAAATTCATAACTTTTTGCCAGCATGGTCTAAAGATTTGGTGAAAATCAGATTAACGGTCTAGGAGGAATTTGAAAAAGTAGGTTTTTTAACGTAAATCAAAATGGCAGACAGGAAGTTTATCCAATTACGGCATAATTTGGTATCGATGTTCTCGGCATTATCCAAAGAATATATCAGGACCAGTTACAATGCTAATGTAAACAAAAGTTATTAGCATTTTTCACTTTTTTGAGTACTGTCAGGGCATGGTGCCGAAGATACATACCAAGTTTCGTAATGATACGCCAATGTGCTTGTAAAATATAGCATTATACAACTAAAATCAATATGGCCGACGCCCAAAATGGCTGACGTTGGTCAGCATGGTCTGAAGATGATCTTAGCCAATTTAGGTAAAAATCAGACTAACCGTCTAGGACGGGTTCAAAAAAGTAGGTTTTATGAACTATTAAAAATAGCTAAAAAAAAAATAAAATAAACCTTACGATTTTTACATTTTGGTGTCCATTCGACTCAGCATGAGCCAAAAGTTATTAGCATAAACATGAGTGAAAGTTTGGACAAGTGGTGGCGCTAGAGAATTTGAGTTAGAGACTTCAAATTTGCTGTGGTTAATGATGAGACTGTCCTCTATCAGTGTGCCAAATTTCACAACTTTCCCGCAAGTGGTACTATGGGCTGCCATAGACTTTCAGAGCGGAAGAAGAAGAAGAAAAACAACGCAAACAGATACAAAATATATACAAACAAAGCTTCCATCCTACCCTTGTGTTCCTAAACGGCAATGGTAGGACAAAAACCCACTTTTTAGTCTATATCATGTTGTGTTCCTTTTACCTCAAATGTAAGTTGTTATTTTGTGGGATCCATCTGGCCTGATTCCTCTCTGCTTATGCAAGATCAGGCTGTAGAAGATGTCAAAGAAAGCCAAAGAAAGCTGTTATAACAAATTTAGCACCTTCATTCCTTTGGGGATGATTTTAGGTCTGCTGTAACATAACTCTATTCAGAGCTATTTTAGCTATGTATTGTTGGTATCTCCTCTAGTAATTAATGTAGGCCTCATTTTGTGTGAAGATGGCTCAGTTGTCACATTCCACAAAATCCCTCCTTCAGTTGTTTTGCACTCTTAATGATAGGCATTTAGACTTACCACAACCTTAAAATACACAATAGTATTCAATTCTGCAAAGTTGGACTTGCAGGATAATTTTTTAGCTAGGGTGAACGGCATTTTTAATGTTAAAGCCTATATTACGTACGTTACTTTTATGTTATTTGACGAAGCTCGTGTTTGCTACCCTCAATTTGTGCAGAGCCCTTGAAAAACGGTCGGTGTTCCCTCAAAAGGGCAGTTGTTTTTAACTGATATTTATTTTTACGATCAATATGCCTTTGAAATTATTATATAAACTTGCCTGTATATTACCGAGGTTGTTCTCACCACGGTCAATAACTGAGGCGAAATGGCGCCAGTCGCGTTGGCATGAAACACTACAACGCGAGTCAGTTATTATTAGCTCCTCCCATCTCGTGCTAATACAAGACATGAAATTGGCGCCGGTATCTGTTCCACCAATGAGCGAGCTGATATATTGTGTTGCTATGTAAACATGAGGAAATATCTGAACGCTGAATGTCGCGATTGACCAATGAGAAACATATACTCCAGAGCTCTGCATAATAAGCAATTGTAATCGCTAATTTCATTAAACAAGAAAAGAGAGCTGGTTTTCACGTTAAATCTTTGCTGGTAAGTGCTTTTTGGAGTTCGTTCGTTCTTTCTTTCTTTTTGTAATTGTTTACAAATGTTTCTGAAATGTCAGTAGCCTCTTTGTTACAATATATATCTTTTACGCCATGGTTCATCTTCAAAATGTCAGGTTTTCTCGTTTTCTCCTCATAAATACATCCCATCATTAACAAAAACTTAGTAAAATTATTATAATTATTTCCTATTGAGTTCATTACTGGCCAAAAAAGGCCTTCTTCCTGTAGGAAAAATGGAAGTTGTATTAATTCTGAGTCATATGTGGCATAGCCTGGCAAAAGTAAATAATCCAGAAGGGATCTGCTGTTCATTTTTAAATGCACAGAGCTGGAGGCCCAGAGAGACAATGCTACACTTCTTTCAGCCCAGGGGTCAGTGATGCCTGGCTCCTGGCCATACCCACCACCGGCTGGATGGGTTTATATATTTATACTCACTCACTGTTGCTGCTGTTCTCTGCGGCTCTGTGAGGAATTATAACAGGTAAAACACATTGGACGGTTGTGCATTTTGCAGTTTGTCGACAGTGTAACAGGAAGAAATTAAACAGTTCTTTGACTAGCCAAATGCAGAAAAGTTTCCACATTTAATTATATTTAGAAGTAAGCTTTTTCATTGCTTTTATTAGATTATAATTCAGTGAACAACTAGCCTGAAAGCTGTATCCAGACAAAATTTCTCTTCTAATAACTACGCCCTGAATATTAATTCAGACACCTATATCTAAATATGTAGTGGTGGCCAAGTAGACTTGTACCGTTAATAAATTTGGAATTGTATACCTTCAAATTACAGTCATGTACATTGTACCTCTGAGCCTGAAGACCAGACGTCCGGCTAAATCTAAGGGGACGTTTGGCTTCTGGTGAGGTCAGAGGATCCACAAGAGACATCTGGACTGGGGAACAGTGGCTTAGGGCTGGAAAATACAGGGTCTGTTAACCTGCCAAGCAGGCTGGAGATAGTGGGTAAAGGGGGAAAATAAGAGTTCTATGGCTGGGCAGAGGAGACAAATTGGGTATTTTAAGATCCAAAACGTTAATGCTGGGGTGAATATAAAAAAACAGGAGGACATAGAGTGGGTCCTTAGCTATACCAGACGTTAGCTGAATCTGACAAAACATCTCATTGGGTGGATCTGGGTATGTCCTGAAAGGTTAAATGATTTATACATAAAGAAATTGCAAATATATGTTTTAATAGTAATAATAATAATAAATTATATCATATATGATCTCTATATTCAGTAGTAGTCTTAAGTAGAATGGGTATATTTGTAGCAACTGCCAAAAATACATTGTATGGGTCAAAATGATCTGTTTTTCTTTTATGCCAAAAATCATTAGGATGTTAAGAAAAGATCGTGTTCCATGAAAATATTTTGTTAATTTCCTTCCATAAATATATCAAAACTTAATTTTTGATTAGTAATATGCATTGCTAATAACTTCATTTGGGCAACTTTAAAGGCATTTTTCTCAGTATTTTGATTTTTTGCCAGATTTTCAAATAGTTGCATCTCGGCCAAATATTGTCCTATCCTAACAAACCATAAATCAATTAAAAGCTTATTTATTCAATCTATAAATCTCAATTTCAAAAAATTGACCCTTATGACTGGTTTTGTGGTCCAGGGTCACGTTTATGAACTCAAACATGCCCCTTTTCCCACAATTCTGTAATATGTAATATACTGACTCCTCCTGGACATTTGAAGAATAACACCTTAACTAAACTCATGACTAAATCTTGAAAACTCTCGTTTGCTGGAGTTTTAATTTACTGCATTTTTTAGAAGTTGTTTCTCAAATGTTTCTGTGGTCAGACTATTAAAATTCAAGGTTTTTACTCGATTAACGTCGATTAAAAATACAATTTATACATGAATGCAATGGTTTTAATTTCTGAGGTGATATCTGAACACCACTTACTGAATTATGTATTACATAGTGAGACTGTCAAAGTATAGCATACAGTATTTGAAATATTATGATGGAATAATATTAATATAATTTACAAAACCATTGGTTCAAAATTATAATTTAAAAATTCACAGTAAAGTAATCAGTATGCTAAGCATTCATTAAGTTATTCGTGGACCACACATGTGTTTTGTTGTCCTAATCGGGTACATATACATTTCGTCGAGTTTCACTTGTTTTCTACATATTACTATTCACGATACTTTAAGGAAAAAAAACATAGTAGGTTCTACCGAGATTTGAACTCGGATCGCTGGATTCAAAGTCCAGAGTGCTAACCATTACACCATAGAACCACGTGCACACAACTTAAGTCATAGTATTATATTGTGGAAAAAAGCCTAAACAATACATGTCAACATTTCAGTATACACTTTTTATCTATAAAACAGTTACTTAACAGAAAACATGCCGTATATGTTATTGAGATAACGTTTTATGGTGTCTTCCCAACTCTGAATGACAATGGAGTGTTGATTTTCCATTTAACAAGTACAAATGTATCATTTTGCCGTACTATTAAAGTTATCAAACTGTAATCACTATATCGCGCAAGACAACAACAACAACAAAATACCGCCATATCCGCGAGCAAAAACTAACGTTACATCAAACATGATAGCTCACATCGTACCAAGTGCTCAAGATGAAGACGTACCAATCGTGAAAATCCATGTGAAAAATAAAAGAAAAATGTGAGGACTGCAGTTACGCCCACGGTCAACATGTTCACCACACTATAACGCCCCATCCATGAATTTTAATAGTAATCTGACGCCCTTACTTTTGCAAATACCGCGGTTGAACTGAAGGGGGCAGCCGGAGCTCGTAACACACATGTGTGTTATGTTTGCAATCTTTATTAGAAGCAAATTAGGACATTTGCGACGATTGCGACAATGACAACGTAAATTAGGCTTTTTTTAATCAATATATTATAAAAAATAAATGAAAAAGCTTAATATTTTAGTATAGCATTAATTTGAGATATGTAATTAACACACATTTGGTTCATTAAAATGTCAGATATACAATAGCAATAATAATGAAAATCCATTTTGTGTTTTCTATTGTCACTGGATATGAATTTGTTTGAATAAAGAAAGAACTGACAGGCAGCCAAGAGCATAATTGATACACATCTATGATTATAGAGACATATCTCTAGATATGCAAATACATTGTGTTGGTTCCAGGTTGAAGCACCATTTTTGTCGGTGTGAATCATTTTAATTATACTCTGAATAATTAGTGCGGTGGAATTTCTGGTTCTTGTGTTTTGAGGTTCGATATCCTGTGAAGGGTGCAAATGTGCTTGAACGACAGTGTGTGTGTGTGTGGATGCTGATGTGGGTCATTACCCCTTCTCTGCCCCCTGGGGAAAGCAGGAAAGAGGAGGAGGGATGGATGGATGGGGGAGAGCTGAAGAAGAGGAGGGGGGGTTCCCAGGGGAGGAGAATCCAATAAATCAGCCTGCCGTCTCCGTGCTGACATGGGGCTTGTCTGTGAGGGGTGTGTGTTTGTGTGTATGTGTGTGTGTAGAGGGGATCACAACAACAGCACAGCCTTGTCTGGCTGTCAGTCACCTCCATACTGGCCAGGCAACATACTCACACGCCTCCCGCAGACCCTCATTACCATTCATCCATTAGTTTTTCTCTTCTCGGTTCTGGCAGGCTGATTACTTGCGTCTCCTTTTCTTTCTTTAGTCTTTTGGATGTCGAGTTTATCCGAAAGTGGAGTTTGCATCATTGATATTAAGTGTTTTCTTAGCAAGGTCACATCTTTTAAGAGCATGTATTGCGACAATTGCTTAAGCAGATAGTCAAGTAGGCACACTGAGAGCAAAGCACCAACACAAATGCAAACAAATTATCTCTTCGCCACTGAATAAGTGACCATTTCTGCTCTAAATATAGATCTGTAATTGGAGAATGTAAAGACGCCGCTGTGAGTGTGATATATGTCTGCAGGTATGTTTGCGTGAAACTCTATGTCCACCATGGAAACTGCATGTTGTTAGAGAAAGGGAAACCAAAAGCTTTGTGTTTGTGCTTAAGGAATATGTAAGTGAACAAAAATTCATAGATCTCATTAATTTTGCTGAATTTCAGTGTGTGGAAATGCAAAGGTTTGAGAGCTACAGTGGAGCTATTTGTTAGCAAATAATGACTTACATTTGGTGTGCTCATTCTGCAAAGACAATGCATGCATGACTTTTATCTATCTATGTGTGTGTTTGAGAAAGTAACAAGTAAAACTATATATTAAGTAACATAACATTTTTATATATTTAAAATTTTATAGATTTGATTGTAGATTTGTATGTGTGTGTGTTTGTGTGAATGTGTATAGTATATGTGTGTGTGTAGTATATGTATATATATGCATACGTGTATATATGTATGTATGTACGTTATAGTATGAGTGTGTGTGCGACTATGCTTGTAAAAGTAATATATGTAACTTGTAAAAAAAAAATATATATATAAAGAAATATTTAATTTATAAATCCAAAATATTGATTTGATATGCTTATATATATGTATGTGTGTGTGAGTGTGATTATGTATCGTATGTACATATGTGTGTGAGTGTGGATGTGTGTATGAAAGTAATATAAGTAACAAATATATATTAAGTAATATATATAATTTTATATATAAGTATGCTTTATATGTGTGTGTGTGTGTGTGTGTGTGTGTGTTTGTGTGAATATGTATAGTATATATATATGTGTGTGTGTAAATGTGTAGTATATATGTATATGTGTGTGTGTGTGTATATGTGTAGTATATCTGTGTGTTTGTGTAAAAGTAATATATGTAACGAGTAAAAAATATATATTAAGTAATATATATAATTTATATATTTGAAATATAGATTTGATATGCTTATATATGTATTGCGTGTGTGTGTGTGTTTATGTATAGTATATATGTATGTGTGTGCGCGTGTGAGTGAAAGTAATATAAGTAATGATTAAAAATGTATATTAAGTAATTATTATCAAATATTGTAGATTTGATATGCTTTATATATACGTATATATATGTGTGTGTAAATATGTAAAGTATATATGTTTGTGTAAATGTATAGTATATATGTATATGTGTGTGTGCACCTGTAGAAGAAATATACGTAACAAATAAAAAAAAATAAGTAATATATATAATTTCTATATTTAAAATATTGTAGATTTGATATGCTTTATATATATGTATATACGTATGTGTAAATATGTGTAACATATGTTTGTCTGTAAATGTATGGTATATATGTATTTTGTGTGTGTATATATGTATAGTTTATGTGTGTGTGCATGTGTAAAAGTAAAATACGTAACGGGTAAAAAATATATACTACGTAATATATATAATTTAAATATTTAAAATATAGATTTGATATGCTTATATGTGTGTGTGTATAAAAGTAATATAAGTAACAAGTAAAAATATATATTAAATAATACATATAATTTATATAATTAAAATATTATAGATTTGATATGCATATGTGTGTGAATATGTATAGTATATATGTGTTATTTATGTATTTTAAATTTTGCAGATTTAATGTTTGATATGCTTTTCAAAATATAATGAATTCTAAATCATAAAACAGGAAATTATGTCATTAAGAGGACCCTTGAAGACCCTTGTAACTGTCAAGGTCAAGATGTGTCTTAAAATATCAGATAATTCACTTTTTTATGACAAGGTTACTTCAGGTGGTAAAATGTCATGCGGTGCAACTCCTCCAAAGTTTAATATTAATTTAAAAAAGTGTATGTTTTTACTTTAAAAATATGTTTAATATTTGTATAATATTTAAGATTTGCACATATTTAAAAAATCAAAAGATACTTTTTACTTGATAGTTACACCACATGACATTTTTAGAGCCATAAAAATGAAACTTTTGTTGAAAATTGTATACATTTTTCAAGCATACACTGGGTTAAAAACAAAAATGAACCCAAAATAGGTTGGAAATTAGCATTTATTAATTTGTTGACTAAATTAACATAGTTTAATAAACAATAATAAACTTTTTTAAATTGCTTATTTATAAATGTTCACTTTTTGATTATTGCTAATACCTCTAGTAATTTTATGTCTGATTTTTAATTTACACCCTATTTTAAGCAAGAAAACAGTCATTTTTAGGTTCGATAAAACTAGTTAAATAAAACAACCCACAAGGTTGGGTTAAACATTTAAATTAACCACTGGGTTGTATTCAACCCAGCATTTTTCTAACCAAATACATTTTAAGAACTTAGCATGTGCATTTTAAAGTCAGTTTTAAAAAGATTTTTCCTTGTTTATCATAGTCACTCATGATGGATTTGTGATGCACAATCTCTTCAAATATTCGCCCCACTGGCAGCTCTGAATGCTAAAAGCATATTTTCCCAGTAACGAAGCAAGCAACATGTTGGTCTTTTCTGTTCGGCTTTTCAAAATGCTCATATCGGCGTTGGTGCAATATTGTGTGGGCTGCATGTGAAAGTGAATTACAGGGGTAGATCATTGATCAAGTTTGTTACTTGCGAGGGACGTCTGTGGAATAAATAATGTCAAACATCGGAGGGGATAAAAATGTCTTTTGTTCAGGTTTCTTGAGAAGCTCCTCTCGCCTGATCTGAAAAATACAGATATTGACCATTGCTTGTTAAACTTTTGTGAATTCGGTGCTGTAAAATACTCTTTTTTTCTTCCCTTTCCACACACACCAGACATCATATATCAGACGTCCTGCAGCATGACTCTAATATGTGGCTTGCTTATGACTGTTTCCAATACATATGGACCGCAGTGGCCAGGAGACCTGCTCTGTGCATTAAAATTCATGGGAAAAATGGCAATAATGACCCTCCCCCCTTTCCAGTCCCCATACATCCTCTAAATCTGTATCTCTCTTTTAAGCAGATCCCTCTACACTCCTCCTTCCCTCTATTTTCTCTCCTCCTCCGCATCCCTTCTTTCTGTTTTTCAGCCGCACTGCTGCCAGGTAGTGATTTCTACAGTGGGAAAATTGCTTTTTCAATATCTGCCTCTCTAATTATGAGCCCAGCTAAAGGGGTCACGCCACTGGAATACTAATAAATGTCTCCTGCGTTTTTGCATTTCTTTACACCGAAAGAGAGTTTACGTATTATATCATTTACGGTGCTTGAGAATCACTGTCGTTCATATTGTTTTGTCAAAAAAGCAAATTTGGCCAAGATATTTCTTAGCGATAATGCCTTTGTAAGCTTATTAAGCTGTATTCCCTGACCCAGAGCAACACACACACACACACACACTCAAGAGGTTTGATTTAGGTCACACACTGGTTCTTATTGCCCCCCGGAGCATGTTATCTTTATAGCGAAGCCGTGTTTCATGTCTTCGAGATCAAAGATCAAAAAATTAATGCCGGACCGACTATCGCAGGAATCTTCAAAAATCAAGATATTTCATAAACAGATGGAGAGACTGGTGGCCTAAACACAAAGTGATTTACATAGGAAATAGGCCCTCGTTTTAAACCACTAGCCGTGGGATTTCATTGTGGGCGCCCTGAAACAATACAAAGCGATTTAAAGTAATAAAAAAAGAGAAGAGAGCGAAAAAAACTACTTTACATCACAAAAGGAATTTGAATTCGAATGTCTCCACCGAGCGCACCGAAAGGGTTAAACGGTTTTCTTGGTCGCTCTATGAGCGCCTGACTGACGTTTGGGGTTCTATAATTGTGACGCGCACCAATCAGCGAGCGGTCAGCGCACCCCACGTGGGGCGCTCTCGGCGCTGATTGGCTAAAGCAGCCAGTGTTGATTGTGGCTGGGTCAAACCCCACGTGGAGATTTCATTCAATCATTGTACAGTTAGCTGCACCCTTATTTTTCAATCGAAGTCCTGTGCATAAAATTAGACAATGTGAAGAGAATGTGTGAATAGCCGGCAGAGACAAGGTGCTATGTTTAATCCACATAGCAAAATATAACTTTTAAACATTTTGTGCAGAGGAGATTTTATAAGACCTAATAATTTTGATCATTATTAGCTAAAACATTTTTTTATAAATTAAAGAAGTGATTATATTTCAGTTCTTTTTTATATATGTATATATTGTGTGGGGCATAAAGTAAAATTTTAGGTGGCATCCATCCAGAGTTCATCAAAATTAAATAAAGTCTAAATATAATGTTTTAATATTGACTTAAGTAGTTCGCAACCTTTTTTCTTCAAAAGGAGCATTGAAATGAGCAGTTTCTCTAGTTTTATTAATATTTGAAAAACTTTTGTTAGGTTAGTGTGGCGTAACCAAGATTCAGGTAGCCATTTTGTTGTCATGTGACTGTGCAGAAGCATAAAATATCACATATTTAACAGACTTCAATATGAAAACAAACAGTTTATTTTAAAAGGAATAACCACAAAACATCTTAACTTTAATATTATTTCCTTCAGAACATGAATAGGTTGTGTACACTCCACGTGTATTGTAGTACTTTTTCTTGAACGTTTTTTTTTTTAATAAAAATTCATTTTTAAATATTTTTTGTGGGGCTTAAGTAAAATTTTAGGTGGCGTATCTGTCCAGTGTTCATCAAAATTAAATAAAATCTCAATATACAGTTTTAATGTTGACATAAGTAGTTTGCAACCTTTTATTTCCTCAAAAAGAGCATTGAAACAAGCAGCTTCTCTATTTTTATTAATATTAGAAAAACTTTTGCTAGGTTAGTGTGGTATAATCAAGATTCAGGTAGCCATTTTGTTGTCATGTGACTGTGTAAAATCCATAAAATATCGCATATGTCATAAACTTCAATATGAAAACAAACAGTTTGTTTATTTTAAAAGGGGTAACCACAACATTTCAATATTATTTCCCTCAAAACGTGATTCGGTTGTGTACACTCCACGTATACTGTTATTCCTTTTTTTCTTGTTACACAACTTAGCATTTTTGGATTCATTAATTTATATCCCAAGGCATCCTTATTTGTCACTGACCCACATATATAAACAAATACAGTACTGAACAGATCAATCCATGCGTCTTATGGGTTCCCACTACCACCGCAGGGTGAAATGAGTGTAACTTGAGAATTTAACTCTTTGCTTCTGGTTACCACAAGCCAAACCCCTTCTCTTTTTTGCACGGGGGGGCATGCGTTTCTCTTGAAGAAAACAACTCGCATGTCCCATTGAAAAACAGCTGAGGATCCGAAAGGAAGGAGCGGATGAGGAGAGAGAGAGAGAGCGAAGCAGACAAAAGAAGCTGCGGCTGCGTTGAGTGTCGCGTCTTGGGAGCACGAAAGCTGGCCATCCACTTGGTTTCTTTATTATTTTCATCAGTAAAACACATCAAGGGCGGGGGGAGAGAGCTCTGAAGGCCGAGCGTGTGCGTTCTGATATTTCGAGGTGCGTCGTAGTGAGGGGACTCGATACCGGACTGGGCGCATCTTATATCCCGCGATAAAGCAGAACAAAGGGAGTCTTGAGCGAGGAATGCGTGAGCCGAGCCTGGCGCCGCCGAAACAGGGCCAAATGTGCTTCTGAGACCCACAAAAAGGCGCAAACTCTTCTGAAACAACATTTAAGGCAACACCGAAACCCTCCAACCGCAACAAACCCCTTATTCACCATGTTTCCCCAAAATCGACCTCCGGTAAGTTACCTTGCTACTCCGTAAAATAACCGTCTGTGTGCGCAATGCGCTTTTGTATGTTTCATATACAGACTAAAACAAAGTCTGTTTGCACCCTTTGTCTCATTATTTGGGGTAAACGTTCACATGGATTGTGAAACTGTAGTTGGCCGAGTAGTGCTACTCACCAAGGCATGATAAGATCAAACCAAGCCATACTAAAATGTGCTATAGGAGATATTCAAGGTAACCAATGCGATGTAATCAATGTGCTTAAATGATACTTCTTCCCCCATGTGTTGTTGTACCTAATTTTGAGCTTGAAAGCAGATCTCTGTATTTCTCCTGTTTCAACTGCTTATGTACTACAAGTTTCAAGAGTGCTACAGTTTAACCTTTCATACATTTAAGTTTATTAATTATTAGATTTAAGTACCAATGTGGCCACCCTTGGACTTCATGCTCTATTTCCCCCTCATATTTCCCTATTTTTTTTTTTGTTGTGTTTGTCATAAGGCATGTAGCATCTCTTAAAGAAAGCTAATTGGGATTTTACTATTAGTGATACATCAACTAGGCCCGATTAATTAGACAGTGTTTGGAACGTGAGGTTAATCGGCCGATAATTGCATTGCATGGTCGATTAATATATGCGTTAGATCTCCCTTGTGTCAGACTAGTTCAGAAGTCCTGTCAATATGTAGTGCACAGTGTGTTATATAGCAAATATTGAGAAAACACTGTTTGGTTTTGGTGTACATCTCAATTGCTATAATTAAAAGCCTGTATTACAGATATATCAGGTGTGATTTTGGTCACCCTGCTCTGTAGTTATCGTATTGGTCGACCGCTATTTAATAAATGTCAGTTATCACTGAACACATTGGACTGATTGAATCAAGCTATGTGTTAAAATCTTTCCTGAGGTTTCCCTACAGTCGCCAACGTACACCCCTCCCCCAGCACCCCCAACCTTGCCTAAGAATGCTTTGACATTCATTTCCTAAGGGATGGAAATTAGATTCCACTGGGGTGTGCAATTTCGTGATCTGAAGGAGATGCACGGTACATAGGTGAAGTATTTTGCTTTTCCACCCCTTTTAGTTGTTGCTCTGCAGTGACCAGGTTGCTCTGTTTTTTTCTTATTCCTCCTTAGAATGAGTGATTGGTCCAACCTGTTTTTCCAGGGCACCCAGCTACTTCTAAATACAGCCTCTTTCTACTCACCTTGAACAGCCCGAAACATGAAGAGGTGGCTGGGATGTGATACAGCTAGTTTTGTCATCTTAATAAGCAGAGAGATCTTCTTTAGTCCAAATCGTGGCAAAGTTTTTAGATAAGTATCCATATAAAAATAATTTGAGGAGAGATAAACTATGGCACAGGTGTTTAATTGAGTCAATTATGAGTGAATATATCTTGATGAAATTAAAATGCGTTAAATAAAGAGGCTGAAACACAGACAGAACTAACCCACTCATTCCTCAGCCATGTGAACAAGGTTAAAACACCCCGAAAATTATCATCTTGTTTAAAACAAGCAATTTAATACAAAACCTTTTGTTTGATGTAGGGATGGCTGCAGTCAAAAATCTCTCTTTATTTCCCCTCTTAACCAAGACAATAATTTTCATGCTAATTAGTCAGTCCTTCAGGTTTTTTTTTGCTGTCAAAGTGCTTTTAACACTGAATGGGAGAGTAAGTGGTTGTTGTACACAGTTTAACTTTAGGCTCTTAGAGAAAATCATACCTGTACTGTATGGGATTGAATAAGGTTTTTACATTTAGATTGACATATAAAACTTCAAATTTCATCATCAGCGACTATTTATTATTACGTTGGATATCACTTGACCATCAAGTGGAAAATCATAATCGCAAGGTTAAAAAACAGTGGGCAGTTCCTACAAATTGCCTGTTGACACCTGCTGATTGGTCCTAATTTGGGTTTTTGGAGGGATCTGCCCCAGCTAAGATGTCTCCAGCAGAGGAGCACCACTATCCTTCCTATGTAAGGTGTTTCTTAGTATTCCTCCCTGACATTTCCGTATCCAAATGAAATCAGGGCATGGCCCATTCCGGCCATGGCACATGCTTTGGCACCCTCAGCTTGCAAAAGTCATTGGAAGAAAGTGTGGAATTCCTTGAAACCGAAAGAACAAACAGGCTGCGGGTTACCTCATAAAGGAAGCACCTAGAGCAATTACCACAGCTGACAAGCCAACATCGTGGCGCCGCTAATGTATCCTGACAGCGGGGAAATTTGAATAACGAGCTTGCGGAGAGGGTAGAGAAAAGATGTGTGATGTTAATGAAACAGGTGCCTGGCACCATACTATACCCCGCATCCCCTCCCCCGTCTAAGTAAGGGATTACTGGGGCATTCCTTAAAGCTCCATGCTGCCGTAGAGTACGGAATCAATGAAACAGGGCCGTGCCTAGGTCAGATTCCCGGGGAGGTTCTTTAAAATGCAAATGCCTACTGGTTGTTGACACTGTAGTCGAAAGATTTCATATACAATGCCTGAACTTCAAACGTCGCTGCAGAAGCATCGCCTCGTTCCTTGGATTTGTGTGTACACCTAAAAAGAGGTTCTTCTTCAAATGGTTCAAAGATACAGAAAGTCCATTCCAATTATTTTTAGCCTCAATCCTTCTCCACCCCATTTTCTTGGGTGGATGTTTATGCGAAAGCTTTATTTTTTTAAGGAAAAACATGTTATAATTAGCAGGCTTGCTGGTCCTCAGAGGCTTCACTTGGTGAGGCTCCCATGAAAAGACACCTTAAGAGAATACACAACTCGGTTGTAATTTAAACAATGATCTCAGTGAGGAGTTTGAAGAATTCCAAATTGGGCTCTGTAGCTATTCTCTGGGAATGGAAACGTCAAGCGATTTGTGTGTGAAAACAGAAACAGCTTTATCAAAGGTTAGGCCACTGTGTTGACAGGTTTTGGGATGTCGGTCATCATGGCCGGCCGCAGCATTTCACAGGCTGTGTAGCAATTCTCGGATGTAAGCCATGTGGGAGTCTTGTAGGCCCCTCAGCCAGACCTCTGACAGAAAGAAAGAAGCTGTGGTTTGGACAGCTTAGTGGACACAGGCGTAGAATTTCTCTCCGTGTGTATGATTGTTTAGAAGCTTCTTCTTCTTTTGGAGTTTTAGTAAGTGGGTGGGCAGGGGGATTTGGGTGATCATTATGGTTTGATGCAACACAACATGTAATTAGAGGAAAAGAAATGAAAACATTGCATGCACACTCACACTTTCCAAGACGCATTGTGAGTGTGGTAAAGAAATGGACTTGGACATGTCTATAATCTATATACTGGGCTTTTCATAGTATCGAGACAGCTTAAGCTATAATTTCCAGGAGTCTGCATCTTTATTCTGACCTGTTCCTTACCAAGGGTCATGTAGGAACTTGGGATTCTTCACTAGCCTTGATTGAATTCCTTACTCCCTCAAGATGCCCTTTTTGTGTGACCCTTCTGCTTGGCATGAGAGATTTAATCAGTTCAATCAATTTGGGTGTTCAGAGTTTTGCCATAATACAGATTACTGCGTCCGTGACTCTCGCTAAGACAAGAGTGACTTGCAATGCTAATTATGCCCTGCCTAGTCCATGTCAGGTTTAAACCTTGTTGCGAAACTGCCGAGGTCAAGTGGACCATTTATTTGCGACAGCCTTCAAGGAAAGTTGCACGGAGGATAAGACGATTTAGCCTGCGAAGCAGGCTATAAGAGCATTGAATCAAAATGGCTGCCATATTGAGACTGGACACGTAGAAAGAACCACGATAATGGCCTCTCAGAGGTGGTGACACTCTGTGGTTTCAGAAACCAGAATGTCTAATTAATGAACATTGGGTCTCCATGCGACTGGCTCTTTGGTCTCGGCGAAGGCCTGCTCTCTTTGTCGTTCCTCTTTTCTTTCTTCCGGAAGTCTCCTTGCACCTGTACGCAAAATTCAATAAAAAGAGGTGAATATCAGAGTGAGAGGCTGGGTGGGGTAGAGAGAGAGGAGATAAATAGGAAGAAGGGAATAGAGCCAAGTGTCATTCCCCCTTCCTCCCGCCTCCCCCCGTCAAATGGCCTTCCTCCTCTTGTTCTCCAGACTCTTTTCTTTGGCCTGTGAGGAGTAATTGTAGTGTGTGTGTGCTCCCTGCTAGGCTGGAGCTGTGAGAGCCTGGGGATCTGGACAGCAGATTGAAATGCAGGGCTGGAGAGAGGAGCTCGTTAGAGTCTCTAACAATGCGCCGTGTCTCCCATGAGCCGAAGGCCGAGAGGCTCCATTCTCCCTGTGTAGTTCGGTCC
>JAHKKF010538244.1:0-19240 GCA_019740295.1 Labeo calbasu
AAGTCCAGTGTTAAGTTTCCACAGTCTGTGATGATTTGGGGTGCAATGTCATCTGCCGGTGTTGGTCCACTGTGTTTTTTGAAAACCAAAGTCACTGCACCCATTTACCAAGAAATTTTAGAGCACTTCATGCTTCCTTCTGCTGACCAGCTTTTTAAAGATGCTGATTTCATTTTCCAGCAGGATTTGGCACCTGCCCACACTGCCAAAAGCACCAAAAGTTGGTTAAATGACCATGGTGTTGGCCAGCAAACTCACCAGACCTGAACCCCATAGATTCTCAAGTATTGTCAAGAGGAACATGAGAAACAAGAGACCAAAAAATGCAGATGAGCTAAAGGCCACTGTAAAAGAAACCTGTGCTTTCATACCACCTCAGCAGTGCCACAGACTGATCACCTCCATGCCACGCCAAATTAAGGCAGTAATTAAAGCAAAAGGAGCCCCTACCAAGTACTGAGTACACATACAGTAAATTAACATACTTTCCAGAAGGCCAACAATTCACAAAAATGTTTTTTTATTGGTCTTATGAAGTATTCTAATTTGAGATTTTTTTAACCTCATTTAAAGTATGTTGCAGACTTTTCATGAAGACCCTAAAGAATCATACCAACTTGGGCATCCGATGTCCCCTTTAAACAAGAAATTGCTTCTGGACTTTTCTAAATTGTTTTTTGTGTCCTATCAGGTAGCGCAGCTGCTAGTGGAAGGAACCTCTGGGTCAGTGGACTCTCTTCAACCACCAGAGCGACAGATCTAAAGAACCTGTTCAGCAAATACGGCAAGGTCTGCAAGTTACAGAGAACTAGGCATTGATTAGGTTATTCTTGGGTTCGATTGTGTCCTGATTCTTATTTGTTACTGCTTGCAGGTTGTTGGTGCTAAAGTAGTAACAAATGCCCGAAGCCCAGGTGCTCGCTGCTATGGGTTTGTTACGATGTGCTCTACTGAGGAGGCCACAAAGTGCATCAGCCATCTGCACAGAACCGAACTGCATGGTCGGATGATTTCAGTTGAAAGGGTATGTGGTTTAGTTTATTTTTAAAGGATTAGCTCACTCCAGAATAAAAATTTCTGCAATTTGAACCTTCAGCCCATTGATCCCCATTGAAGTCCACTATATCGAGAAAAATCCTGGAATGTTTTCCTCAAAAACCTGTTTGACTGAAGAATGAAAGACATGAACATCTTGGATGACATGGGGGTGATTAAATTACCAGGAAATTTTAATTCTGGAGTGAACTAATCCTTTAAGGTGCTAATACACATTCTTTCTAAAATTTCGAATTATAAACTGGCACCAGTGCATGATTATTATGTCAGAGTTGGGTGGTTGTCATCATTATTGATGCAAGGTGTGTAGTCAAAGCCGGTTTATTGATCTGCATCTGTATTTAGGCCAAGAACGAGCCTGCTGGAAAGAAACCTGCTGATAAAAACGACACCAAAAAGTCTGGCAGTGACAGAAGACACTCCTCAGACTCTAAGACAGAAAAGTAAGTTGTAGATTAATAGTATTTGAAGACATCTCTGCATGCCAAATAACTAACAATCTCATCATACGGATTCATCCTTACAGATCTGAAAACAAAGATGAGAAGTCTGAAAGCTCTGATGCAAAAGGTAAAAAGATTAGCTTGCGTTCACGTTTGTTAAAGGGATAATACACCCAAAAAATGAAAATTCTGTCATTAGGTTCTCATCTTCATGTCTTTTCAAACCTGTAAGACCTGTGTTTATCTTCGGAACACAGATTAAGATATTTTTGATGAAATCCGAGAGATTTCTGACCCTGTGTAGACGGCATCACAAGTACCATGTTCAAGGCCCAGAAAGGTCATTGTAGTTGCATTGCTGTCTATGCAGGGTCAAAAAGCTCTTACCTTTCAATAAAATATCTTAATTTGTGTTTCAAAGATGAACGAAAGTCTCATGGCTTTGGAATGACATGAGGGTGAGTAATTAATGACAGAATTTTCATTTTTGGGTGAACTATATCCTAAGGTATCAAGATCTTAATGGTTCAGTCTTGCTGTTACAGAGCAAGGAGGAGAGAGGACTGTTGTGATGGACAAGTCGAAAGGAGAGCCAGTCATCAGTGTGAAAACAAAAAGCAAAGAACGAGTGGGTTTCAAAATTTGAACTGTTTTAAATCCAACTCCCTTGTGTTTTTGGAAGTGTTGTAGAAATGACGCACCAATTTTGTTTGTTTGTTATAGAGCACCAAGAGTCGTGACCGTAAGTCCTCCAGCAAAGAGAGGAAGGACATTTTGTCATTTGACCAAATCAAAGAGCAAAGAGAGAGGGAGCGTCAAAGGCAAAGGGAACGAGAGATTAGGGAGGTGGAGAGACGCAGACACTCTGGGTAACTACTAATTCCCATCATCGCCTTCCCCTAGACCTGATCTAGTCTTGCTCAGTTTTCCCACTGATTTCTCAACCTCCATGATTGCATTCCAGTGAGCGAGACCGCGACAGTCGTTCGGAGCGAGAGCGTATCCGCCTCTTCCGGGAGCGTGAGGAGAGGGAGCGGTTGATGAGGAAGCGCAACTGGCTAGAGGTAGAGAAGCAGCGACTGAATGCCGATCGCATGGAGCGAGAGTTTCTAGAGCGTGAGCGTCTCCGAATAGAGTACGAGCGACGGCGTGAACAGGAGCGCATTCATCGTGAGAGGGAGGAGCTGAGGCGACAACAGGAACAGCTACGCTTTGAACAGGACCGACGTCCCGTCAAGAGGCCTTATGACATGGATGGCAGGTATGTATAGTGTTGGGTTGCTAAAGTCACAGATTTTCCTTAGGGTAACTGTTGCGAAAAACGCAAAACCAGTAAAAGACAAGGTTTCCACAACCAACTTCTAACTCTGCCTGATTCTGACTAGGAGTTCACTGAGTAGGAGTGTCTTGATTTGTCAGGTTTGAGCTTGGAGGAGTGTCTGGATTTGTCTGATTTTTCGGTTTCCTCTTTTGAATGTACAGGAAAGATGATTGGCAGATGAAGAGAATGACCATGGATGATCGCTATGGGCGGTCGGATTTTGGACGCCAAGAGCGATACCAAGACTTTGACCACAGAGACCGCAGCCGCTATCAGGACGACATGATGATGGATAGGTAACACCAGCCTTTGCCTAACAGCACCTTAATGTATGTTTCACTACTATACCGTAATCATTTACATGTCTTTTTGTACAGGAGAGACAACCGAGGTGGGATCCCAGGAGACCGAGACAACCAGGTAAGTCCTGATGCCAGTTGCACTGATGGCTTGGGCCCGTCATCGCTGCTTGCAGCTATTGTTAGATTTTATTCTCGGGTATTAGATGGCATCTCATCCTGTTTTCTCCATCCAATAGCACTTTTCAGATCGGGACAGACATGGCAGGGACAATCGTGACAATTGGGGTGGCGGATACGACAAGCGTGGAATGAATCCTTCGAGGCCTGTGCCAGGCGGGTAAGTTGTTTTTCCTCATCTAGTCAAATGTTCATCAAATGGTCTAGACCTCTCTTTGTTCATTGTTTTGCTCTGCTTCCTTTTTAAAGCCGTGACAACAGAGACTGGGAGCCTGGACGTAAAATGGACGGGGACAGAAATTGGCAAGGTTTGTTCAATAAACATCTGTTAAAGGGTTAGTTCATCCAAAATATGGTGTATATGACTTTCTTCTTTCAGACAAGTACAGTCAGAGTTGCGTTAACAAATGTCCTGGCTCTTTCAAGCTTTATAATGGCAGTGAATGGGTGTTGAGACTTTGAAGTCCAATGAAGTGCATCCATCTATCATAAAAAGTACTCCACACGGCACCAGGGGTTAATAAAGACCTTCTTATGTGAATTGATGCGTTTGTGTAAGAAAATATTATATTGAAAAATGTGTAAACTAATGTTTGATGGATGCACTTTATTGGACTTCAAAATCTCAACACCCATTCACTGTCATTATAAAGCTTGGAGAAGCCAGGACATTTTTTAATACAACTCTGATTGTATTTGTCTGAAAGAAGAAAGTCATATACACCTAGGATGGCTTGAGGGTGAGTAAAAGTTTAAGATCAGAAAAGGTTGCATGTTCTTCACCCTTCTGATTTGCTACCTTTCTTTTTAGGAACAGACCGAGGGGTCCCAGGACAGGGTCACATGGCACGGGGTGGAATAGCAAGGTAGCGAGATTGATGCTTTTGTTGTCTTGTTTGGACTGTAGTGGATATCATGGATGAATTGTACCAGTTTTCATTTGTTGCATGTGAGACTAATATATTCGCCTGCTTTGCAGCCGAGGTGGATACATGCAGACGGGGACTTCCCAGTCAATCTCTGGAGCCTTAAACCGACCGAATCAGATGATGCAAGGTAGCGGAATGCAGGGAGGTGGAGCCTTTGGTCGACGCTATTAACTTAAAACCTCTTTCCTTGTGTAACTGTTGTGTGTAAAGAAACTGTGCAGCTTGTACATTGCCAAACAAGCTTTGTAACTGTATTTTTTAAGTCCACTTTTCTTTTCATGGTGTAAAGACGAACATAAAATGGTTACATTGTGTAAAGATGAGAGATTTTATTTCATTTTTTTTTTTTTCTCCATTCCACATCTCTAGATTTTAGTCATTTCTGTTGTACACTTGGTGAATGCTCAGGAATGTTTTGCTCAAATGAAACCAGTCTTTGACACCATGAACTTGATGTCCACTCGTTTTTGACATGTTTCAATAAATTTATTGTGGAGTTTTCTTTAAGGGGTGCTCTTGTTTTCTTATGATGAACATTAGCATTGTGTTGCCACTAGGTGGCGCAATTAGTTTAAGAATTAATCGAGGAATTGAAGAATGCTGAGAAAGCAAGCAGACTTTTTACATTTTTAGAAAAACAGTGCTGTAATGTACATGTACATGTAATGTAATGTACAGTTAAGTCAAAAGTTTACATAGACCTTGCAGATTCTGCAAAATGTTATTTTACCAAAATAAGAGGGTTCATACAAAATGCATGTTATTTTTTATTTAGTAGTGACCTGAATAAGATATTTCACATAAAATGTTTACATATAGTCCACAAAAGAAAATAATAGCTGGATTTATAAGTGATCCTGTTCAAAAGATTACATACACTTGGTTCTGAATGATCCCAGCTGATTTTCTTTTGTGATAGTTGTTCATGAGTCCCCTGTTTGTCCTGAACAGTTAAACTGCCTGTTGTTGTTCAGAAAAATCATTCAGGTCCCACAGATTCTTTGGTTTTTCAGCATTTTTGTCTATTTGAAACCTTTTCCAACAATGACTGTATGATTTTGAGGTCCATCTTTTCACACTAAGGACAATTGAGGGACTCGTATGCAACTACTACACAAGGTTCAAATGCTCACTGATGCTTCAAAAGGAAAAACAATGCAAAAAGAGCTGGGGGTGAAAACTTTTGAACAGAATAAAGGTGTGTACATTTTTCTTATTTTGCCAAAATATATATTGTTTTTCATTTAGTACTGCCTTTCAGAAGCTACAGAAGTTACTTACATGTTCCCCAGTAGACAAAATAAGTTACATTTACCCTGATCTTCAAATTCAAAAAGTTTTCACCCTCGTAATGCTCTTAATGCAAGGTTTTTTCTTCTGAGGCATCAGTGAGCGTTTGAACCTTCTGTAATAGTTGTATACGAGTAAATAAAAAATAACAAGCATTTTGTATGATCCCTCTTATGGTAAAATAACATTTTGCAGACTCTGCAAGGTGTATGTAAACTTTTGACTGTATATATAGTGTGCATAGTATTTGAGGTTAATTTTGTTAAAGTGACAGTTGTGTTATCAAGCACCGCTACTAACATGTGGCATCTCTGTATTCTTGGTTACAGTTTCAGATGTTTTGCTTTGCTAAACAAAGCAAACAGATGGCATTACAATCATATCCTCCAGCCAATTGCTCAATATATCTTGATTATTCAGAGCTTGACTTGCAAGGCGTAGGAGCACTGTGGTTTTTAATAAACCGTTATAAATAAATGCACTTTTTACTTGACTTTTAAATGTCAAAGGAGCAAAAGATTGCATATTGTGGAAGTCTAATCACTGGAGTATTAGATCACTAATATATCTAATAATAACCCTCAAGTTCCCATATGCAAAGGAAACCATTTCCTGAATGTTTTATGTTGGTTTGCATCCTGAATCACACTACTAGTTCCTTATGGTTCAGATGTTCCTCAGAGTTATTTGTTAGTTAGAGGGCAATGTTGTCCCAACTTTGAGCCTCTAGATACGGAATCTGTTTTCAGTTAATCATTATGATAATAAACTACAGGGGATACTGTGCATTGCTAGCTTGAAATTGGCTATGGTATTCTTAAGGGATGTTGTTTAATATTTCAATACAAATCACTGCTTTGCAATGTTTAGTGGGGGTGGGAATTTGTAATGGATATCCCAAATATCGCTAGAGATCAATGAACCCTATAAAAATCAATGAAACATTTGGTTTGACTCCAGTGACTCCTAACAGACGATATCCTGGGTGATGTATGATGTTTCAGTTCGTCAATGTCCTAAAGTAACCTCTGGCTAAAGTGATGATGCCTTTTGGGGAGGTGTCTTGAATGATGTCACTAACTTAGATCAGGTCGTGCTTCAGTGGCCAATCACGTCCAGGCTGAAGGTTTTGGAGGTGGAGTCAAAGTTTCATTCCTAGTAAAGCCTGGAGGCCATAAAACTTTCATTATATATCATGCTGTTGAAATGTGCCAAGGAATTGTGCACAAATTTATGCCCTCTATAATCCTGTCCAAACTATAATCCAAAAATAGTTGCCTTCAGGCAATGATATTGTCCATTGTTTAAGGTCTGAACGATATTCAGCTGTTTGAATTGGCACATGTTCTACTGTAGACCAACCCATTTGGAGCAGAACCTGAGCAAGCCTGGAAATTCAATTACTGTACCACACACCCATGAGAATTTCTGTTCTCCCCTGCAGATGGCAATACAATGAGATTTCTGGAAAAGAAAAAAAAGAAAGTTTCTTTTTCCCAAAAGAAAAAAAAGCATTGGAAGAAGATGAATGTGGGGGACCTTTTTGCTCAAAACATGCCATTGGTGTTTCTCATGTTTCCCTGAGCAAAACGCAATGGAGATTCCCATTATACTTTCAGAACTGATTTCAAATTGTGGTCCTCCTTCAAAACAAGTCTGTATATGCCTAGATTGTGTAGTTCAGGTATGTGAAACCAAAACCAGTCCTCTCTGAATAGATTTCAAGCACCTAAGTTAAGAAGACATGGTTGCCACACTTTTGAGTGCTTCTAAGATTTATCTGCTTATTTATATTTTATCTAGAGGACATGTTACAGGTAAGATATGCCGTTATGCTCGGTCTTGCATATGGTGGGTTTATTTTAAGTCAATGAAAGGACGTTTTCTTTGTTTTTTTTGGCCACTTCCATTGGCCCGCTTGCCTCAACTTGCCTAAATCAGATGTTCTTTCTTATTCAGATATAAGTAAACTTTAATCATAATTTGTGGTCTTGCTGAAGTAGGCAATACTATTGTTGTTCATACTTGGGGTTAGAGATTTGAACAAACCCCAAAGTATTGTTTTGGTGTGTAACTGGACCTGCACCGTTTGTGCTAGACTCGAATTGACTTGTGGAGGAGAGGTGCAATTGCTAGCATAAGCAAAATGATTTTCATTTGATAAATGATAAATTTGACTATTTTTAACCAATACGAGAATGTCTTAAGTCATTCAAAACACTTAGTATAATGTAAACAAGTGTCGAGATGCATTTTATGTGATGTGCTTAGAAAAAAGTAAATAGCAGAAATAACTTTTTTCCAGCCCAAAACTACCAGGTTCCACTGGTAAATTAGCATTTTAGGGGTTAAATATGACATTATTGGGGTCGACTCAACCCGCGGCAACAGTAAGTAGCCCAATTCCGCGGGAAAACTGCGGACTTTACAGCACTTCCAGTTGTACGGACATTTTTTAAACAGAAAACGCGACCACGATTCTTGCCCCGCCCCCGGCTTCGTCTGATTGGCCATTGCAGATGCTCTTAACTTTTAATTTGACATGGCGTTTTTAAACGCGATACGCGGCCCAACGGTCATTATATCTGCCAACGAAACGCGTGTCCACTAGCTGGTTTATATTTTGTAGTTTACTCACTGTAGCTTTGTGATAAATACATTTTATAATTGAACTGGACTCCAATTTAACCAAGTATCATTCGTTTTTAAATATTTCAGAAGCTTTACAAGACATTAGCAAGTACATAAAACACTATGAAGGCCTGTCTTATGACCGAGAGCTCATAAGCCAACAGCACCAACGCATCAAACGAGAGACGCATCCAAACAAACAAGAGCTTCATGTAGACTTCAACGCTTTTCAAAGGTACTTAATGGTTTTAAGACATCCAAACATCTTTATTATTTCCATAATACTTGTATATGTACAACACATTTTTATTAAGCACTGTTTTTGTAGGGAATTCCACCTGCGTCTCAAACCAGATGCAAATGGCTTCACAGAAGATTTCAAGGTCCAGTCAGAAGATGAAACTCAGATGGTGGATCTCTCTCACATATACTCTGGAGTCCTAGAAGGTAGGATATTTTGAAACACATTCATTGTACATTTATTGTTCAAACACAATCAAGATTAAACCTTTTTTGTCTCAAAGATGAGAATGAATCATCATGTCAAGGGTCTGTTCTTGAGGGGCAGTTTGAGGGCTCCATTACAACAGCCAATGGGACGTTCTACGTCGAGCCCATTGACAGATACAGCACCTCCAACGCTGACCACCACTCCATTATTTATCACGAGGATGATGTGGGTAAGTTATTAGGATGTACAGTTCATGTCAAAAGTTTACATACACCCTGCAGAATCTGCAAAATGTTAATTATTTTATCAAAATAAAAGGGATCATACAGAACGCATGTTAAATTCATAACCAGCTGTGGATCATTCAGGTAACAGCACAGTATTAAGAAATAAAGCATAGGAGTTTTGAACAGGGTCATTTTTATAAATTCAACCATTTTTTTGTCTCCTGTGGACTATATGTAAATGTATTTTATGTGAAGTATCTTTTATTTAGGTTTAATACTAAATTTTTGTATGATCCATCTTATTTTGGTATAATAATTACCATTTTGCAGATTCTGCAAGGTGTGTGTAAACTTTTGACCTCAACTGTATTTCTTTCTTCACTGAGGTAAAGTCCTGATGTTGTCACAACAAAACTTTCTCATGTCTTTTCTTGTGTGTTCACTCAAGAAAAAGTAGTTTTCTTAATCAGTATTTAGTCATTTTCCAGTAAAGACTAAAAAAAATCTTAATATTCATATTAAATTTATGACAAATTTAATGATGTTGCAACATCATTAACACGGAAACATACTGGTTTTAGAAAAAAGGCAAGCATGAAGGTCCACCCCAAGCCTTCTTCCGTATGATCTTGTTTGTACATTTTTGTTATTGTTATTGGAGAATAAGTTTAAAATACTAATTAACAAAATACTATTTTTGTAGTTTTAGCTTGGAAAATTTTAGTAATTTAATTCTTGAGGAAAACATTGGTTAAAAATGTAATCAAAATGCTCTAGCAACTAAAAACAAACAAACAAACAAAGCTACTTCTGGAATGAAAACATCCTATTTACTTAGAAAGTTGATTGCCGTGTTAATATGAGCGGTGTAGAAGTTGCATGCGGGAGAGCCACATGTGTTACACATTATATTGATTGTTCAAAGAACAGAAATATTATAAATCTCACAAATTAGTCTATTTATACCTCAAACTACTAAGATGAATGTGATAGAGAAGGCTGATAATGACCGTAATACATTGATTCTGTAGCCAAGCCATTTTTGAATCCTAATAATCTCTTTTTCTTTGTCAGCTGACATGGAAATGATTGCTTTAAGTAGCCAGTCCAGAGAGGATTAAAGATAGCTGTCATGCACTGTAAAGTAACAGGATGAGATTTTCACAGTGTGTAAAGGATATAGTCTTTCGTCTCTTTTACGGACATTTTTGGCATTGATCATGCTAACTCTTTAGTACAAATCTTTGGATTTGCTTCAGATGAAGATGCTCAATATTATATTTTACAAGAATGCAAAACAAGTATGTTTTGACTAGTTTTCTCAGACTTTTGTACCCTGAACTGTTTTGACGCAACTCCTGTGATTTACATTTGCGTCTGTGCACCTTTTTCACAGGGGTCGTAAAAAGACACGTGTTCCTGTCTTTGTATAGCAGGAGGTAAACATTGGCAGAGAGACAAGTGTATGTATAGTCTGTGGAAATTGGTGGTCATGTGATCTCATGGTTTAAGTCACACCATACCCATGTGGTTTCAAGGTTACTTTAGAGTATTTCCCATGGGTGCAGAGGCTGGTTATTCATTTGCATTCGCATATTGTGTTTTTATATATATATATATATATGTATATGTGTGTGTGTGTGTATATATATATATATATAAAATAACGCATTTTGTATGATCCCTCTTATTTTGGTAAAATAATTACCATTTTGCAAATTCTGCAAGATGTGTGTAAACTTTTGACCTCAACTGTATTTCTTTCTTCACTGAGGTAAAGCCCTGATTTAGTCACAACAAAACTTTCTCATGTCTTTTCTTGTGTGTTCACTGCAAAAGTAATTTTCTTAATCAGTATTTAGTAATTTTCCAGTGAAGACTAAAAGAAATTGCGCAATTCTGACTTTATAACTCAAAATTACAAGTTTATATTACACTGTTCTGGGAAAAAAGTCAGAATTGTGAGTTTATACCTCGCAATTCTGACTTTATTTCTTGGAGTTGCGAGTTTATTTCTCATAATTGCGAGTTTATGCCTTGCAAATTTGACTTTATAACACACAATTGTGAGTTTATATTATGCAGTTCTGAGAAAAAAAGTCAGAAATGTGAGAATTACCTTTTTTATGTTTTATTCAGTGGTGGAAACAGGCTTTGATATATGTTTAACATTAAAAATATATATATTTTAATCATTTTTGCTATAAAACTACATACACTGTTTTGTTTGATTTTCATGATAAATTATGTGGTAGTTTATATTTTTACATTGTATAATAAAATTAGAGAAAATGCATAAGATTACATCTAATAAGTACATATTAGTCTTTTCTTCCTGTCAGAATTGGATTTTCTAACTTGCATTTGCAAGTTTGTATCTCATACAAATTTGCATTGGTGAGGAAAAAATGACAGAATTGTGAGTTTTTAATCTTGCAATTTTTATTTATAACTCGAATTTGCAAGTTTATATCACGCAGTTCTAAGAAAAAAGTAAAAATTGCGAGAAAAAAGTCATAATTGTGCAATGTAAACTCGCAATTGCAAGAAAAAACTCAGAATTGCGATACAAACAATGTCAAACGATTGCGAGAAACGATGTCAGAATGTGTTTTTATCTCGCAATTGAGAAAGAAGTCAGAATAGTGAGTTTGTCATATATTTTTTTTATAATATATAATATTTTTTAAATATGTAATATGTTAAAATATATACAAATATAAAAATATAAAATATATTAAAGTATCTGGTTTTTTTTTTTATTCAGCGGGAGAAACAGGCTTATATAATGCATATGTTTGTAAAACCAAAGTCGCATCCAAAAATAGTTTGTTTTACGCCTTTTTTTTTTTTTTTAAACAGCGTCTTAATTTGCAGCAGTTTTAAGTAACGGATTTCCTGTGTGAGTCACTTGATGACTAAACCTGATTGTACGAATCAGATCTGTTATTTTTACTCATCCCATTTGTAGACAATGCCATAGTTTGTCTGCCATCTGGAAGTTGGAACTAACAGGAAGAGGAGCAGCTTTGATTAGGTTTCACTGCAGCTGGCTGGATAAAGGAAACAGCCAATCAGAGTCGACCAAATGAAAAACATAAATGAACACAGGACAGTTTAGCAAGTTTGAATTTCATCGTCAATTCACTGTCGTATCTCAACGCTTGGGTTTCGATTTCCAGAAAACTGTACTATATAATTCAATGATGTAAATTTAATGAATTGGTGCTGGTTGCCTTGTCTTACAAAAACCACAAGATCTGTTCCAGGTTAGTCTTTGATTCTGCAAGTGTTTTTGCATAAACATTCATTTTAATTTCCGCTCCCCTCTGGTTTTGGATTGTTTCTCGATAAATTCAGGCGTATTTTTCCTCAAACCTTTCTGCCCTGGCCTCCACATGCACAACTACTTGAAAGAGACGCACACAGGATGAAGCCAAAGTCTGGAAGTAATTCCATCAGTGGGTCAAAACCTGACATTTACCCTTTCCTCTCACGTGCTCCAGTTCTCTCTACTCAAACTCACTGATCCAGGTACGGCTCTTGTAGCCTTTTTGTTTATAGAAACTATGATCATGTTCCAAAGAATGATCTGAAATCAGTGGTGGGACCTTGCTGTCTATTTTATTTTCATTGAAGGATTCTTATTGGTTGGTTCTTGCACACCAGGATGGTGTGATCCAATCACATTGCTTCTCTATTTAGTGTCAACTTGACATTTATTCCCAGCTAAACTCCCAGTCATTTTACAGTGTAGGTAAAACTTAACCAGGCCTTTGTGGCGGTCAGCCACCTGACTTTGTTTTTTGCCTCAAATTAATGTTTAATCTGTTTTGTGTCTTTCCTGAGACCTTCCTGAATGTGAATGCATAGTGTAAAACCTTCTCATTGAAGTCTGACAGTCATTTTGTTTTAAGGTCATACCGACTACATAACCCAGCTATGTTTTGTCTGGTTGGGGTCACGATGCACATCTATCACAAACAAGTGCAGATGTTTTTTTATAGTTGACTGAAGTTTTCATGAGAATGTTTTTAAGTTATTTTTTAAAGAATCATAATATAACAACGTGATCAATGTGTTTTTATTTGATGAAAGGCTTTTGAAGCACTCTAACCTTGGTAGGAGCCTTTAAAGGTTTTAAAGTGAAATATTTTTCAACAACAACAATGTAACTATGAAGAAGGTTCAACTTGAGCGATTTTGAGTTTGGTCAGTTAGCAACCACCAAGAAGTCATTCAAAATACCCTAACAAACACTTTTACACAGTCCAAGCCCACTCTTTTTTTTCCCTTCCAATTTAAGACAATGAAAAAATAAGTTAAAATGTGCTTTCCTGTCATTTATGAGGCTCAAGTTAATGTCAAGTCTACCAAAGTTTAGAAATTAAGTTGCAGTGAGGTTTTTCGACAGAGGTCATAAAAGATACAATCGCTCAAGTCCCACTTGAGCAAGCGTGTCGGTTTTGCAACAAATCCATAATTTCAAGACTGTACAAAGATTTTTGCAATCTTTCTTTGTCTGAATGTCTGCATGTCATCTAGTCTTTTATTTCACAGGGCATTAATAAGACTGTATTTGGCTTCATGAACCACAAACAGTGCGGTTATATTGAGCAAACCGTTCATAAACCATTCTTACATATGTCTTATGTTTTGTTTTATTTGTTCTGTGTTTCCTAAATGAGGCCTTGTGAGTTTATGAAAATAAAAGAAGTAATTATAGAAAAAAGCTTATTTTTTTCTGAGAGTAATCTCTTTGAACTTTAGGATGGTGAAAGAAACCACTATTTTTGTTTGCTTCTATTTTCTTATCACAGCAACATTAAAATTAATTACTAGCATTTCTAGGGGTTCAAACGCGTAGTGCTGAAACCCTATTGTAATTGTTAGAACAGCCAAGGATCAGCGATCTCCATGTAAAACTGTTCATGCAGACCAAACCATAAGTCGTAGAGACTTGAGACTTGGAGGGATGGTAGTACTCACACTGCCGAAAACGTCACCAAGGCTTGCCTCAATTGGCCTGACAGGGGTGCTACAGTGATCAAAAGTATCATTCATAACTCCTAAACCGTCAGTCGCAGGCTCAAGTGTCTTATGTTGTTGGAATCCTCAGATTTGATCGTGAACCTCGCAAAGTATTTTGGATTTTTTTTTTTTTTTAAACTAGTCCTAGGTTTTCTGCCCGATCGAAACCAAACCAGTGCAGAAAGATTCTCTGGAGAGTGAATATCAATAATTGTTAAAAAAAAAAAGTTAAACTTTCTAATGTTTGAATGGTGCAGGGCCACTTTTAGTGAAATGCCTAGTACCCCTAAACAAAATGAGGTATCTTCACCAAATTCAGAACACTTATGTAAGAGCTCAATCTGAGGTCACAGGGAAAAAAGTTGTGGATCTTGACCACTTGATGGCTCTATAAGAGGGAAAAATATTAAAAATGGTTTTTGTTGGTCGTTTGTCCTATCAACATGAAAATCGCTGTGCACGGTCATGGGCCAAAGTGCCACGAGTGTCTAAAAGGACATTTGCGTATCTCAAAAAACATGACCGCCCTTGGCCAATGAAGTTTGAGCACCTATTAGACAAGGTTAGCGGAGGTCAATCTGACCGAAACTCGGTGGGCCCCAAATGTCTGTGAGAAATTTGAAAGAAATCGGCCACTGGGGGGTGATATTGCATTTTTCAAGGGTGTAAGTGATTGTATGTTGCACGTTTTTTTGCACATATATGCATTATTCATATCATAGGACAGAACTCCTCATTCCGGACAACTTTGCCTCTAGAACCACTGCTGTCAATCAAATTGTTTTTTAACTAATTGAGAAGATGGAAAAAAAAAAACTACTTTTGCATACTAATCCTAGGTTTTTTGCTCAATCTAGGAAAAAAAAAACACTGCAAAACAATTCTCTGGACTCTCTAGGTCAATAATTATCAAAAAAAAAATGTATAACGGGTCGTTGTCCTTGTCGTCTTTTTTGGCCAATTTAATGCATTCTTGCAGATTAAAAGTATTAATTTATTAAAAAAAAATTCTTTTTTTCTTAAACAAAAATTTTAGTAGTGTGTAACATTAATAATTGGTTAGAAAAGGGGCCTGTCCAAATGTACCCAAAATCCTATAAAGCTTAAAGAAAAACTCAAAATGTCACGAAACCTGGTGAGCACATGCGACGAATGATTCTAATCAAGCATGCAAAGTTTTAAGGTGATCGGACCACAGTTGTGGCTATAACAGTCATAAACGTTAAAAAACAATAAATAATGCTTGCTAAATAATGTCTTTTTTCATATGTGCTTGCATGCCTTAAAACGCTTGAACCCCAGTAGTCACTGCTTGCAGCTATATTTCAGTATGTTATTTATATAATATATAATGTATTAGTTTTTTTAATCTTTCTAGGTTTATTTTTAGGAGTTCAAATGTGTAGCGCTGAAACCCTATTATAATTGTTAGAATGGGCATGGATCAGTGATCTACATGTAAAACTGATCTTACAGACCAAACCGTAAGTCATAGAGACTTAAAACTTGGAGCGATGGTAGTACTTGTACCCCCTACGACGTGACCAAGGCTCTCCCCAATCGGCCTGACGGGGGCGCTACAGCGATCAAAAGTAAGAAATCGCTTATAACTCCTAAACAGTCAGTAACAGGCTCATATGTCTCATGTTGTTGGAATCCTTGGCGCATGCCAGTTAAAATGCGCACCTCGGATTCGATCGTGAGTCTACCAAAGTTTTCGGTATTTTGCATTTTTCGAAAAACTAGTCCTACCCCAAACTAGTCCTACCCCAAACTAGTCCTACACCAAACTAGTCCTACACCAAAAGGTTCAAAAGGGGCAGGGCCACTTAAGTAAAATTCCTGTGACTCCTGAACGGAATGAGATATCTCCGCCAAACTCACTCCCCAAAGATCTTTGAGAAATTTGAAAGAAATCGGCCATTGGGGGGGGGATATTGCATTTTTCAAGTGCATAAACGATTGTACATTGCACAGTTTTTTGCACATACACAATATTTGTATCATATGACAGAATGATACCCATGACCTCTGATGATGCATATGACCTCTAAAACCACTGCTGTCAATGAAGTTGTTTCTTAAATGATTGAGAAGATGTAAAAAACGTACTTTTGCAAACTAGTCTAAGGTTTTTTGCTCAATCTAGAAAAATTGTCTGGACTCTGTAGGTCAATAATTATCAAAAACAAAGTTGAAATTTACCCGTTGGAAAGCTTGTCCAGGTGATTCCAAACAAGCATGCAAAGTTTTAAGGAGATCGGACCACAGTTGTTGCTATAACAGTCGTAAGCGTTAAAAAAACTTATATTTCCATGGTAAATTACCTGGATTTGCCAAAAATGCTTTTTTAAATCATTGATTTAGGTGTTTACAGGCTTGCTAAATAATGTCTTTTTTCATATGTGCTTACATACGCTTCCAGAACAACAATTTACAGATAATATACGCACCCTCTTGTCATCCAAGATGTTCATGTCTTTCTATCTTCTGTCGTAAAGAAATTACGTTTTTTGAGGGAAACATTTCAGCATTTTTCTGCATATAATGGACTGATATGGTGCCCCGATTTTGAACTTCCAAAATGCAGTTTAATTGCAGCTTCAAACGATCACACATGCGGTTGTAAACGATCCCTGCTGAGGAAATTTTGAAGATGGGAGTTTTTCGACATCCCCTAACTGTCATGAACCGGAAAAAAAGACAGGTCGAGAAGAGCGAGGCAAGCAATTGACATTAAAAAGTATATAGATTGTATTATTTTTATGAAAATAACTGATTGTTTTGCTAGATAAGACCCTTCTTCCTTGGCTGGGATTGTTTACAACCGCATTTGGGATCGTTTGAAGCCGCATTTAAACTGCATTTTGGAAGTTCAAACTCGGGGCACCATATCAGTCCATTATATGGAGAAAAATCCTGAAATGTTTTCCTCAAAAAACATAATTTCTTTACGACTGAAGAAAGAAAGACATGAACGTGGTTACATTACATTATCTGTAAGTTGTTGCAGTGGACTTCTCCTTTAAGAGCTTGAACCCCAGTAATTGCTGCTTGCAGCTATATTTTAGTATGTTATTTATATACTACATAATTTATTCGTTTTTTAAAATCTTTTAATTTTTTTTGTTTAGTTTTAGTCATTTTAAAACTTAAACTTAAATTAAAATGTTAAATGTTGCATTAGCAACTAACCTAAAGGTTAAAGTTGTTTTCTTCATCTTATTTATATTTTATCTAATTTCAGCTTTATTTCAATAATTTAAGCTGATTTTGAATAGTTTTAGTTGTAGTTACACTGTTAATTCCAACATTTTTAACACTTGTTTACATCTCCTTCGTAGTCGACTCCCATGTTATGACAATTTAATGTTTTTTTCCACAGACAGCACTCCCTTGAAACAGGCTCACGCTGGCTTCTGTGGTGCCGAGAGGCTGCAGCATCTTGTCCAAAACCACCAAGAGGTCAGACATGACTTCACCTTATTTCCAGTTTAGTCCTGCACAGTGTGTCTTTACAAACCCAAATAATTTCTCTAAAATGTACACTGAATGTGGAAATGATTTCGAAATCAGATGTTTAGAGCTTTTTAAAACATCACACATAGAGGTGGCCGACATTACATCAACGCTTCGCAATGTCATTCAATAATTGTTTTGCCCTACAACCTTGTCCTGTTTTAGGAGGCGACCTGTTGCATGGAAATTCAAAATCCTATCTGTCCAATCTATCTATTGTTTAAAGGTCCTGGTTGGGTTTTACCCAAATTGGGTGCATGGGACAACCTGCCGTGTCTTTGATCAGATAACAAGCTAGCATTTTATTTTAAGCATGTTTACCACAACACCTCACTTCCACTTGTTCGGTGGCAGCATTGAAAAACCAGATGTGAACTTTTCCCTAAATTCTCCCTTGACACCTTCTCAATGTTGTGAACTCCTCTCCATCTTGTGACCCACGCCAGATACCAATGTCCAGGTCAAAGCGGAAGGTGGACCAGTCCAAAACCAGCTGTCTTCTGCATCTCCATGCAGACCACCTCTTCTACAAACGCTTTGGAAGTGTTGAAGCTGTTGTGGCTCAGGTGAGCTCCCAAGATCTAGTACTCAACAGATTCTTTCATTCAGGCTGATAATCACACATGCATATTTTTCCTGTTGACTGTAAAGTTTTGCCCCCTTTCGGTGCCCAATCTCCACGAAGTGGGATTCACAGCATGTTCCTTTCTTGATCCCACCGGAGACTTCTGCGAAATGGTGGGGTTGTATGTCACCAGTGGACCAAAGCCAAGTTCTTTACTTTGGCTGTGAGAAACAAAAGCTGTTACAACTTAATCTTATGTAATGTTTTTTCATGCTGAAGATAAAAGACAGGATTTCCACAAGTTAAAGTAACCGCTTGTTATCTTTCATTTGACGAGTTCTCCAGATTGGTGTATTTTGGGGGCTGAACCGCCTGCCTTACGGCTGAGGTCACTGAGGTTTTACTTTGGGGGTAGTTCCCATTGTCTGCGTATTATTTTTGACGGTTACGCAATGTTTTTACTTTACTCTCCACAGCTGGTGATTTTTATTGTTTTAGCAAATCACTACATGTACGAGATTCCTGAAAAGCAATGTTTATGCCAAAAGGATAACTGAAAAACACCCATTAAATGATAATGGCTCTTTATTTATTTATTTTTTTATTTAGCTGGTTTCTGAGCTGGACAAAATGGTTAGAAAGTAAATAATTTTGTTCCTCATGTTTGTGCCCAACAAAAATCATCAATACTTACTTAATAATAATACTTATACTTAAATAATACTTAATACTTATAATGCTTACTAAAAAAAATACTACCTTTCAAAAGTTTGGTATTCTTAAGATTTTTTTGTTTGTTTAGGTTTTTAAAAAGTCTGTTGCTGCATCGAAAATAAAGTAAAAAAGTAATATTGCAAAACATTATTACAACTTTTAACTTGTATATTTTTTCTAGAAACTGATTTTTTTTTTTCAGGATTTTTTGATAAATGAAAAGTTCAATAGAACATCATTGTTTAAAATATAAATATTTTGTACAATTTTAAATGTTCTTACCGTCTTTGTGGCCAATTTAATGCATACTTGCAGATTAAAAGTATTAAGTTATTTGAGAAATACTCAAATATACTGTAAATATAATTAAATCGCACAATATATATACCAATGAAGATTTATAGTACTATATTTAATATATTAATAAATGAGTCTTAAAATAATATATTAATATTTCATATATTAATAAAACAATTTATTATATTATTAAACATTAATACTTCATTATTAAACAAGACTTTTTTGAGACCAGTAATTTTTTTTTTTTTTTTTTGTAAAATAAAATCAAATTTACCAGCTTAATA
>JAHKKF010538246.1:580-53432 GCA_019740295.1 Labeo calbasu
AATAATAATAATAATAATAATAATACATATCAAACTTTTAAAGGATTATTATTAAACCATGGAACAACAAGATGCTCTTTGCATTATTATTATTATTATTATTATATTTTATTTATTTGCATAATACTAGTAATAATAATAAATATTAAACTTATAAAGGATTATTATTATTATTATTATTATTATTATGAACAGTGACAATAGAAATAACAATATTTTATCATTTTCAATATTTTATTATTGTTATTATTAATTCAAAATTTCGCTTAAATTATAATGCTGAAAATATGCTTTTTTGTACTAATACAAATGAAAAACATAATTATTTTCTAGTGGTCTCAGAAGTGTACTCGTTCATATGAGATGCATATGTCTAAAATCCCCTGCTATATTATGTACTATTTTTACTATATTAAACCTGGGCCTGCTTTAATACTTAATCTAATAATATACAGTGTGAACTTTGAGAGCCGTGTACATTTTTCACAGCTCATAATTAAGTTACACACAATATGGCCATAATGAGTAATTATAATGTCATCACATCACCACAACGACCTCTTAATATGCCATTATCTTGTTTTTAATAAAACGGAAAAAGCATGTGCTCATTTTCATTATCGACCAAATGAGGAATTGTTTCTGTGAAAGGCACGAGTATCCAGCCTAATTACAGCTCCCAGAGGCTGATGCTCCAAGGTCTGAAACAGGTCATTAAAACGTGAGGGGAAATTGGGTGCAGACTGAAGCGAAGAATAAAAGCCACATGAAAGGGATTCAAGGTAACACACATAACCAACCTCGCTGTTAGGCTGCTTGGCACTGGGTGTGACTGCATTGGCTTCGCTCAGGGCAGAAAATGAGCGCTGCCTCATTTCAGGCAGAGGTGGTGGCTCTTTGTAGACCGCGCCGTAGCCGTTATGACGTGGGTCTTCCAGGAGCAGTGAGGTGGCTGGACAAGAGTCTGAACTGTGATCTTTCATCAGTGGTTTCTCTGGGATGCTGAAAAGGTGCATGGTGAGAAAAATGCCCCAGGTCAGTGACGAGAAAAAATAGATAACTTGGTATTCTGAACCCAGTACGACACCAAGCGCAGAGTGACCCCAGTCCATGGCTCCAATCAGGTATCCACAGGCTCCACCTAGACCTGCAAGGAAGCACAGCAGATTGCTTTGAAAACTCAACTCAGGAAATCAAACACAATTCAAAGTTTCAGTGGGATGTGCTCTGTTTGTACAAACCAAGATGCTTCTACAAAAGAAAGTCACAGCACTAAAAGTACTTTTTCAAATTCTTGTTTAATAAAGGAATTAAAATATAAGCTCTTGTTACACCAATTACAACAGTGACCTTTATAATGGAATAATGTGCATGAAACATTATTTACCAAGAAATTATTTTGAATAAACTTGTTAAAGAGCAGGTCACATGGGTTTTCGAAAAATATCTTTTTTGCTGTTTGTAACTATTCTTCAATGTAAACAGTCTGCAAAGGTTGGAGCACTATATTATTGTTTTGGTGCATGCTTTGTCAATGGTAGTCAGGGTTGCCAGGTTTTCACAGGAAAACCCACCCAATTGCTACTCAAAACTAGCCCAAAAGTAGCCCAATGGATTCCCTGGGTATCACGTTATTGGGGTCGCTTCAACCCACAGACATGAAAAACAACTCGTGGTAACATTGGTAAAGAAGCCCAATTCCGCGGGAAAACAGCAAACTTGGGAACACTGGTTTCGAGGGGTGTCCCTCGTTAAAAATCACATTGTGGGGTGTAAAATACAATTTTTTTTTTGTCGGGGTTCCCCTAGTAAATTCGCATTCCAAGGGCTAAATATGACGTTATTGGGGTTGCTTCAACCCATGGATATCAAAAACAACCATGGACTTGGCAACACTGATGGTAGCACTCGCTAACTTGCTCAAGTATTCTCTGTACCAATCACAACAGGCCTGGCCAGCTGACCAATCAGAGCAGAGTAGGCTTATGGAAGAGGCTTACGCTCAAAATCATTGAGAAATGATTGTCTGTATAAATGCATATTCTGAGAAAACGACTGTTTTCTGACCTTAGCTGCATTTAAACCTGTTGTAGGGGACTCCAACACAATAATAAGACACTTTAAAAAAACCATACGACCTGCTCTTTTACATTTTTTTGCAGTAATAATGAAATTTTACAAAATGCTGAAAAATATTTCTTGTCTTTATATATAAAACAATGTGTTCTGTCACATTAACGGGATAGTTTACCCAAAAATGAAGAACTATTAAATACATTTTTGTTTTCTTTGTGCACAAAAAAGTATTCTTGTAGCTTCCTAAAACTGATCCACTGGTGACACATGAACTATTTTAAAAATGTCCTCACCACCTTTCTGGACCTTGAACGTGTCATTTGCGTTGCTGTCTATGCAGGATCAGAAAGCTCTCGGATTTCAAAACTATATTCCAAAGATGAATTACAGATCTTGTGTGGTTTGGAACGACATGAGGGTGAGTAATTAATGACGAAATTTTAATTTTTGGGTGAACTAACCCTTTAACTATTTCTATTAAATTAAAAGATACACTGCTGTTCAGAGGTTTGGAGTCTGTTAAATATATAGTTAAAACAGTTATATGCTGAAATATAATTACAATTTAAAGTAATGGTTTTCAATTGTAATATATTTTAAAATATAATTTATTTCTGTGATCCAAAGCTGAATTTTCAGCATCATTACTTAAGTCTTCAGTATCACATGATCCTTCACAAATCATTCTAATATGCTGATTTCCTAACCCAGAAGCATTATATTATTATTACTGTTAAAAATGATTGAAATGTTTACAATTTTCATTCTTTGACTAATAAAAACCTCAAAAGCATTTACAGTAATTGAAACATTTGTTTTTATATAACAGTATAATAGATATATTTACTACAACAAAAATATAAATGGATATAATAGATATTTTAGAATCAAAAAGTATCAAGTAGTTTGAGGGCAGGTTGTTTCAGGGCTGATCGAGTGAGCGTATAGTGAGTGATAATAAAATGATACAATTTTGACAAAATAAAGAGAAAATCTAATTATACACTTAATTTAAAAAATATTTTAGTGATCATAAATTGGATATTTGCTTTTAGTAATGTTACACTACAGGGCATATTTTGACCCATTTTGTCTCAAGAAAAACAAACTCTGTATGGAAGGTTATACTTAATTACACACAAACACACACCCCTGAGCCACAGTAGCAATCCAGTCATGTGTCTCTGAAGCTCTCAGCTCCAACCCATGATTTCAGCACATGACTGGGCCTGTTTGGATTAGGATACCCTGAGTGCACACAGACCCCCTCAGTGCCCAAGCACCATGAACACAAAATCACTGCCAAATTTTACTGCAACTGGATTACAGTCGTCAGGAAGTTTTTGCAAGCATTTGCTTAATATTTGGGGTGCTGTTTTTCATAGATTGTAATTGTGCATAAAAATAACATGAAATCATTTATAACATCAGCATTTGGATAATTAAATATTTTCACTTTGTGTGATTCATTGATCAGAGCAATCCACAACATATGTAAAAGCCTACATTTAACAAAGATCAGCAAGCAGTATCTTTTGTGGTGTAGATGTTATTCACACGAGACTGAAAGCACACGTGCCTCTAGTAGCCTGACTAATATGTTGTTTTCACTCTTTTTTTCTGAAGAGATTTAGCCTGTGATGTCTTAAGATGGCTTTTTTCCTTTTCAGGTTGTGGAAGTTCATGCGTGACAGTGATGAAATGCACAGGGGGGAAAAAATCCTCCCAAGACATCAAGATTTTGACCAGTAAATAACACAGATTTTACAATGAGTTTAAAGGACACAAAAGCAGGTGTTTTTTGATGTCTTGTTAACGCAACCGAATCCTCAAAAGGCATTACCTCTGCCATACAGACAGCAAGATGTTTGGTTACATCAGTAATATGGCACCAAAGTGTTCTACCGACCATGTTACAGAGGGAGAAAGGGGAAACGGCCGTTGCCATAGTGCCAAACAATTTCACATAAGTACTTGGAATTCTGTCCAAATGAAACACTTGGAAGCTTTCAAAAATACTCCTAGGAGAAACTGCTTGAAACAAATGCTGTCAATTAGCTTCACATTGCAGAACGATCTGTAATGCTCTGGTTCCTATAGCGGTAATTGCAGAGAAGCATGTGCATCTTAAAAATTGCACATCAAGAAAATAATGGGTTTTTCCCTAAAGAACTGACAGGATAAAAATGGCAAAAGTAAAAATATGTATCAGAAACAAAGCAGGCAGAAAAGTATCTGGAAATGTGTCCACATACTTAAAAATGTAATGGCATAGCGTTGGATGGCATTTTTTAATTTAATGAGTGCAAAAAGCAATCAGACACCAAGGAAAGACACAAATGAATGTGGACATACACTTTTTTTGTTTGTTTGTTTTTTACCCAAATGCCTGTCATTTTATTGAATTATTTTTAATACTTTTACCCAGGTTCGGGGTAGTTTTTGTACACTCTAAAAATTGCTGGGTTATTTAAAAAAAAAAAAAAGAAACCCCAAATGCTGGGTTCAGCCAGTTGGGCCATTTTTTGGTTTTTTTGTAGTACTTTTACGCAGGTGCCGGGTAGGTTTTGAGCACTAAAAATTGCTGGGTTATTTTTATTTTTTAACCCAAATGCTGGGTTGAGCCTGTTTTGTCATTTTGTTGAGTTATTTGTAATACTTTTACCCAGGTGCTGGGTAGTTTTTGTATACTCTAAAAATTGCTGGGTTATTTTTTTCTAACTCAAATGCTGGGTTCTGCCTGTTGAGTTATTTTATTGGGTTATTTGTAATACTTTTACCCAGGTGCTGGGTAGTTTCTGCAAACTCCAAAAAATTGCTGGGTTACTTTTTTAAACCCAAATGCTTGGTTCAGCCTGTTGGGTCATTTTATTGGTTTATTTTTAATACTTTTACCCAGTAGCTGGGTAGTTCTTGCAAGCTCCAAAAATTGCATTTTTAAAAAAAAATTTGTTTTAATTGGGTTATTTTTCTTTTTTTTTTACCCAGGTGCTGGGTAGTTTTTGCGTACTCTAAAAATTGCTGTTTTTTTTTTTTTTAAACCAAGATGCTGGGTTCTGCCTGTTTCTGCCCGGTCATTTTAATACTGGGTTATTTTGAATACTTTCACCCAGGTGCTGCGTCGTTTTTGCGCACTCTAAAATTTGCTGGGTTATTTTAAAACAAATGCTGGGTTCAGCCTGTTGGGTAATTTTATTAGGTTATTTTCTTAATCCAAATGCTGTGTTCAGCCTGTAGGGTAATTTTATTGGGTTATTTTTAATACTTTTACCCAGGAGCTGGGTAGTTCCTGCACGCTCCAAAAATTGCATTTTTTTTAAACCCAAATGCTGGGTTCAGCCTGTTGGGTCATTTAATTGGGTAATTTTTTTTTTTTTTTTACTCAGCTGCTGGGTCATTTTTAATGTCAATACTAATTATGAACCCCCTGACATACTTACCCGGCACTCTAAGCTACCGTGCGCTCCACTGACTACAATAGGAACGCTACTGATAATGCTCCATTGTTGCAACTGTGATCGTGCTATGCGTTTGACGGGTTAAAACTTAAATGTGTGGCAGACAAGATGGCACAAGGAAATGCTGTTTTTAATGTATCTTTTTAAACATGAATATAAGTCATGAAAAGATGAAGTAATGAACAGGAACAACCTACTGATAGCAGTTTTCTTCACACAGATTTCCACTGGTTGCTCTTGCTACTCCTGCATGTCCTAAAACCTTTACTGAAAGTAAAGACTCACTTGACATTAAATTTAAAAAAATATACTGTAAATTAACTGTTCTTGTCCTATATATAAAAAACTGATTTTACAATGCATTTATTATTATTTAAAATGAAAAACCTTTAACAGGTTGACTGACCCAGTACTATGTCAAAAATCAACCCAGCAAATGGGTTAATGCATAAAACCCAACAAGCTGTGTTCTGTGTAATATTTACCCAGAGTTGGGTTGCCAAATAACGCAGAAATGGTTGTTTTTAACCCGGCATTTTTTAGTGTACACAAACAGTCCTTCACAACAGCACAAAAAGTACGTCAAACTGGCTTTATGCCATAATGCACAATGCTTCAGAACATCTCCACAGCAACAGAAGAGTTAGGTACAGAAAAATGTCAGTTATGGAATCGTCAAGGTAACTAAATAGCACTCAATAAGACAACATGAAGTGTTTAAAGCAATTTCTTCTGTTAAATACAAAACAAGTCTATTGATCTTGTTTTACAATAGTACAATGCACTTTGAACCATCAATAGAGACATTTTTATCACACGGAGCAAGGCCAAGCTAAACATTCATTGTTGCTCCTTACCTGTGAGTAAGGCATGATAATGAAGCCCTCTCTCCTTATCCCGATGGGAACACACGTCAAACAAATAGGCTTTAATGGGTCCATCAATGAAATCTGCCGCAAAGTCAAACATCACCACTCCAAACATGACCACTACGATCGCCCATGTCCTTTTAACATTTCTGTCCTCTAGTACAGCTGGAGGAGAGAAACAGTCAAGCTTAACCAAAGCACATTATACATCAAACATAATGAACACTAAATTGTAGTAATGAAAACAGGATTTTTTTTTCAGCATTTTAAATGTATGTGCTTGGTAAATAAGTACCCTTTATTGCAAATGACTACAATTCTAGATTTTTTGTATTTAATACCAAATAAGGTACAAATTCGTAAAGACGTCCCTAATGCTGTAAAAAAAAAAAAAAAAAAATCCATGCGATGTCTAGCTGTGTTATATTCCTCTCTAACTCCACACGACTATTTTTGAGTCACATTTCCTTTAGTCATTAAAAAGCTATTTGATATAATGTGGAAAAACACAGTAGGAGAGGAAAAAAAAAAAGATCAATTGTAACCAATTAAGTTCCTATATCTGCTTACCCTTCCTTCGTTGTTCATCATTTTCTTTTTTGTCTTTTTCTTTCTTTCTTTTTTTGTAAATTCCAATCTAACAACATTAGTTGTCAAGGGATATCAGTTGCTACGCTCTTAAAAAATAAAGGTGCCTTAAAAGTTTCTTCACAGCGATGCCATGGAAGAACCATTTTTGGTTCCACAAAGAATCATTCAGTCAAAGGTTCTTTAAAGAACCATCTCTTTCTTACCGTTTTATAATCTGAAGAACCTTCTTTAGCCACAAAGAACTTCTTGTGAAACAGAAAGGTTCTTCAGATGTTAAAGGTTCTTTATAGATCCATTTAGACGAAAAAGTTCTTCTATGGCATCGTGAAGCACCTTTATTTTTAAAAGTGTAACTGTTTTTAAAATTGCATTCCTAAACTGCCAATCCTAGATAAAAGTAGCTCCTGCTGTCATGATCTGGCCAGATCCATCATTTTGGCTGCACCTACCTGATGTGACCGCATCTCCATTTAGAAATAAAGTCAGGCCCACTAACATCATAATCCCGAGTAAGAGTATGTACGGTCGCCTCCGGCCCCACGGGGACCTACAGTAGTCGCTTGCCGAGCCGATGACAGGCTGTAGGATAAAACCCAAAACGGGGCTGATGAGCCACACCAGGCTGTACAGGCGTCTGGGGAGTCCAACGCTCAGCAACACCGGCGTGACAAACGCCGCTTCAACGGCATAGCAGAATTCCCTTCCAAACATTACCATGCCGTGCATGATAAGCCTTCCCCTGGAGCGCTTCGGTGGCTCCACCGCTCCAAACACAGCTGGTTCCATGCAGTCCAAATAGTCTTCTTTTGGCCCCGAGTCCACCGGGTAGTGCTCCATGGATGCGAGCGGGCTGTCCGGTGCGGAGAACCTGCAAGGCTGGTCCTCGGTTAGGAGAGTCATGGTTCTCGGTCCTGAAACTTTTAATCCCTACTGCATAGCTGAGCGGTAAAGCTGGGCTGAGAAGAAAAGGAGGTGGTCGTCTGGTTGGGATCAAGGAAGTAAGCCTCGTTTTTTCTTGGTTTTTGTTGCCAAAGCCCGTTGGTGGAGTCTGTTGTAAGCACGTGACAAAGATTTAGACCTGCGGATGTTCTTCTGTTGCTCCTACTGGGTTACAACAGGTTAGAAGTTCAGAACTAACAATTCATAGTTAATGAAATAGCAAATACCTCTCAGATAAAGAGAACAGTAAAGCATTTGGGGAAACGTAAATGTTAACAGAGACTTAACAAGCATTCTTTTGTGGTCTTGCATGGCAGGATGGCCGATTAGGTAAATCAAGTGACGTACCATGTGATATCCAGCAGACAGCTTCAAGGGAGTTGGAAAAAAAAAGAAGGGAATGCATTTATTGCAGAGTCAAAGCACACAACTCTACGCAAACGCTCCCTCTCTCCATTCACACAACTAACCCCTGCTGCTTTGGTTTACTCAAATCTGTCATGAGACATTCACTGAGTCTCTTCAAAAATCATGTGAGCTTCTCACGGAACATCATCCACTCTCTCTCGGACTTAATCTACAGAGATCGAGCTGTGGATCACAGGGAACCGGTCAGATGGTGCCACATGGATTAAAATGCCACATTCCACACATATCTCTACGTGAATGAGAATCGATTTCAGGCTAGAGTAGTTATGAAATATCTTTATGCAGAGTTTATCAATAGTATTTGATTTAGAAAAGATGATTCAGAATGTGCTCAAAAGAAGTATTGTTTGAAGCCACATACAGTGTTTGAAGTCAAAACTTTTTTAAAACCTTGTTTTACAAATTCATTATTATTTGATCACAATCTTCAAGCATAAGAAAATGAGTCATGAACTGTACAATATCTGTTCTAAATTTAAACATACACTATTGTTTAAAAGTTTGGGGTCAGTAAGATTTTTTTAAAGAAATAATGCTTTTATTGAGAAAGGATGGACTAAATTGATCAAAAGTAACAGCAGAGACATTTTAAGTGGTTCTACCACACGTGTCGCTTAGAGAAGAAATAGTTGAATAAAGTGTTTTGTTTTCTTTGCGCACAAAAAGTATTCCCGTAGCTGCATAAAATTAAGATTGAACCACTGATGTCACACGGATTATTTTAACGATGTCCTTACTGGACCAAAGTCAGAGTTGGAAATGTCTTGAAAGAAATGTTTGCAAATTGTATAATATCAAAGGTACACATTTCTAGTAATTGTGCAGTTAATTGTCATGTTGTGTTTTCAGAAAGTTTTGAAATATTTGACCTCTTCCCAAATTTGTTACTACTAAAACACAGTAATATATAATTTAGTAAGAAGGGTTATATTGACCTAGTAAGATTTTGCTTACTTGCTTTCTTACTTGTAAATATTTTCTTTTGATATTTCCAGAGGTAAATCAATAACAATTATATTTTTAGATTTGTTTTTTGTATTTTTTGTATTAGATTTTGTATTTTGAATGCAAAAAGGTTATCATACTGTTTTTAAAATTAAGTTTGAATGTACTTTGAACCAAAAACTTTTACAACATCTTAGTTAATAATTCAGCATACTTTCTTTTGACAATACATCCCAAGCAATGCTTTGGTAGCACCCACATCACATTACAGAATATTAACTTGCATACTAAAACATACTAAAATACTAAAAAAATTGCATAACTGTACTAAGATTTTGTTTATTTCCCCCAAATATGAGGATTACGTGTTCCCTATTGTCACTACAGAATCAATGATAACATGTTTGAGTCATGACTGTTTCAGTAGTGACAGTTTTAGATGTTTTAGAAGCTAGCTCAAAGATGCTAATCAGCACATGGTTAGCTAGCACAGTTCTAAACAGGTGTACACATATAAAAACTAAAATGTTAAGGAATAACTCCCAAAAAAAGTGTGTTTGGTAGTGACATTCTTTAAAGTTACACACAGATTTTTAATACTTTAGGACATATTTACCTCAAAGCGATGGTTCCTATCTACTCACCATGTAGCTATGAGAGAGGGGAACACAGGAATATTTCCTGATCGTAAATGTAGGGGGGTAGTATTTTTTTTTTGGAACTTCACTTCTTAAAAGAATCAAAAATATCCTTTTAAAAACAGCAAAGGAAAAAAAAAACACAAAAATTACTTCAATATCATTTTTTAAAGGTTGAAATTTAGGGGTTAGGGTTCAGGACAGCCACCTCCCAATTGAAAGTACCCAATAAAATTATGATTTTATATATATTGAGCTTACTAATATTTTAAACATTATTGTGGGTTTCAGTAGATAATAGAAGGATGTTAGTAAACATTTAAGATTTGAATACTTAAATGCTTTTTAGATGTGTTTTTTGGTTGTGGGACAGCAGTTTGCACCAATTCTGTAGAATTCTGTAAAACCTCTCCAACACCACTATTTTCAGTAAATACACGCCACAAAAATGGTCGCATGTATCACAATAAATACTCTAATAAATAATAAATAATAAAACCACTACCATTTTCACTAAGTGTTACATTTTTATACAACTAGTGATAATCATGACAGAAAACTTTATCTTAAGATGAATCATTAACTGGTTTAATCCCAATATGATTATCTTAGGTCATCAGCGCTGTCTAAAAATTAGGCAAAGGCAAATGTTTCACTCAGTTAATTAGTTTATGACTCACACTCATCTATTCTTCCTGAAGGCACTTATTAGTCAAGGATTTCAATTCGCAACCAAAAGCGGTACACTTTAATCAACTACAAATAAAAATGCCCTCAACAATACTACTATTAATTCAAAACAGTCTTAAAAAATAAGTGAATACTGAATATCTTTGTTGAAAGACTGATGAGGTTGCTGACAAAAATAGGGATGTTAAGATTAATACAGAATATTCGACATAGGTTTTAATTAAATCCCACTTGACTTTCCCTGCAGCAATTACAAATAAGAGTTGAATTTTTTGGACGTTTTAACTTAAAAGACTAGGATCATTTAGTCCACTTTGACTGCAGCACCCAGTGATTCACAAAGGAGAGTAATTTTGCTCTGAAATGCCCCCTCACTCAACAAGACAGAGGAGTTCAAGTGCTCAGATTCCCGCGCTGCATCATTGGCCACAAAGTTTAATGATTCTCCAGTCAGAGTCTTTGATTTATAGACGCGCTTTAGCTTCGTTACACTCCACGATGCCGGCAGACAAGAGCTGCTCTATTTGCGCTTGCTCGAACCCGTACTCCTTCAGCACAGAGCGAGTGTGCTCTCCGATGAAGGGGTCTCGGAAGCGGCAGGGCTCTGCAGGGGAGCGGGACAGAACAGGTGCAGGTCGAGGGGTTATTTCCCCCTGAGAGTCTTTGAAGAATGACCCCCGTGCCTTGTTGTGGGGGTGAGAGAGTACCTCATCCACTGACAGCACAGGGGTGACACAGGCATCTGTCCCATCGAAGACCCGACTCCATTCCGCCTGCGTCTTGGTGGCAAACACCCGGGTGAATGTTTCCCGGAGCTGCGGCCAATCAGATATGCTCATTTGCGCCGGCAGGTCAGCATCATCCAAGCCCAAACCTGTGGTGAGACGGAATTAGTTAAGGGAGATAAAAAGAGAAAAGAAATCAATAAAGGACAAAGATCAAAGAGATCATGAAGGACTATGAATCTAGAAGCCATTAGGACATTACACCGGCCACAGTAGGTGACTTATAGAGACGCTCTTCTTTTGAGGGTCAAACACGAATAGCAATCGAGTCATTACGGTTTCAAAGCAAGATTAAGTATGCTGCATTTGCACTTGGGTCATCAGGACGGAGAGTGAACACCTATGCACATACTAATAAAGCATCCTGTGGCTTCACCCTAATCTTTGCATGCCTGTGCAAAATCGACAGCCATGTGACCCTGAGAAAGGTTTCTTTCAGGTGAAATAAAAGCAGCTAGATGTACAGATGTACACTGTGTACTGTGTGCATATTGTATTGTGTTCCGAGAAATAAAGTGAATGAAAAATAAAATGCAAAAAAAAAAAAAGAACAAAAGAAAGAAAATACAAATAAAACTGATGAAATAAAATGCAAAAATAAGAGAAGAGAGATTAAAATAATAAGAGCATAAAACTCAAAAACATGAGAATAAATAATTAAAAAGCATTAAAGAAATAGCAAAAAATTAGATAATTATAATAAATATAATAAATTTTTAGTATAGATATGTAATAGATAAATAATAAATATTTAAAAATTAAAGAAAATAAAAATGCAAAAATACGAGATTAAAATAATAACATAAGACAAAAATTAGTTTATTATTTCTTATTTATATTAATTAGATATGATTAAATATTTAAAAGTTAAAGAAAAAGAGAAAAAAACATGAGAATAAATAATTAAAAAGAACAATCTCAAAAAATATTTAATATAGATAGATAATAGATAAATAATAACTATTTAAAAGTTAAAGAAAATAAAAATCCAAAAATACGAGATTAAAATAATAACATAAGACAAAAATTAGTTATTTATTATTTATATTAATTAATATAAATAATTAAAAAGAACAAGAAAAAAGATAATAGATAAATAAATAATACATATTTTAAAAGCTAAAGAAAATAAAAATGCAACAAGACAAATGTGAGAATAAATAATTAAAAATAACAATAAAATAAAATAAAAAAAGAATAGAAAAAATAAAAATAAGACTAAAAAGCAAAAACTAGATAATAATATTTAATATAGATAGATAAATAAATAAATAATAATAACAGTACATATTTAAAAGCTAAAGAAAATAAAAATGCAAAAATAAGACAAAATAATAACATAAGACACAAAAATATGAGAATGAATAGTTAAAAAGAACAAGAAAATATAAAGTGAGAATAGAAAAAAAATGGAAAATAATAAATATTTAATAGTTAGATAACAGATAATAGGTAAATAGGTCATCATACATTTTTAAAAGTTAAAGGAAATAAGTGCAAAAATAAGATAAAACTAATAAAAACATAAGATGAAAAAATATGAGAATAAATAATTTAAAAGAACAATATAACAATAAATATTTAATGTAAACAGATAATAAATAATAAATATTTAAAAGAAATATAAAAAGAAAGAAAGAAAAGAAAAAATGAGAATAGAAAAAATAAAAATAACTGCATGCAAAAAAATGTGATAATAAATATTTAATATAGATAGATAATAATAATAATAATATTTAAAAGTTAAAGAAAATAAAAACACAAATATAAAAGATAAAAATAAGAACATAAGACATAAGAACAAAACAATAAAAAATGAGAATATGAAACAAAGAAACAGAAAAAAAAAGAACAAAAAATTAAGAACAAAAAGCAAAAATAAGAAAATAAATATAATAAAAAATAATATGAAATAAAGGGCAAACAATAATAGAATAAACATGAATAAAAAAATGCTTAACTAAAAAGACAGAAAAGATTGTTTTTCTATTTCATTTTAATATTGTCGAGCTCTTTTACTAAAGATTTATTTTCCACATTAGGATCAACTTTGCCTACCATATTTCACATAAAGAGTGACCATATTGATTTTTCAGAGATTAAGATAATAAGTGGTTTGCGCACCAGCCATTGAAGCTGCCAGGCACGTATCTGGCAGCATGAATTCATGACAGCATGAAGATCTCATGGCATATTATCCAGGAAGATGTCAAAAGCTCTTCTTAAAGCTGTCTACATACATGGCAGTTGCTTTTAAAAACATCCATGATGATTGGAAAAAAAATGAGCTGCCTGCAGGCTTAAATGAGTAAATACTTAAGATTCTTCCATTGGCAAAATACTAAAATTACATCAGACAGCAATAAGTAGACAGCAAGCATTCATACTGCAATTCACACCATGAGAACATCCATCATAGTCAGAAAAAGACACGACTATATTAAAAAGAAATATAATGTACTGACCTTGAATAAGCTGTTGATAGAACTGAGGCTCAATCGCACCCACTGCCATGTACTTTCCATCAGACGTACGGTACGTATCATAGAATGGAGCGCCGCCATCCAGCAAGTTTTCCCCACGAGGACGATTCCACAGGCCGAGGCTACGGGACTTCCACATGAAGGAGCCAACATACGCTGCACCTTCAACCTACACATAAACCATAAAAAAACATACTGTGTGATGACATAAATACAAGAATCATCATGCTGAATTTTTGGTATAAAGCAATAATGTGCTTATCAATAAGGAAACATTAGAAAGGCTAATGAGGATTAGAACTGTATTCATCAGGTCACATAATTCAGTTTACAACACATTTATATGCGGAAAACAGATGATGTATTTACATACATGAATGCACTGAACAAGATAGAAATGTGGTCCGACAGGGGAAGATTTAAGCAAGTTTGTATTACAAGCACATCACAGTGAAACACAGCGTCCATTTCTGTGGAGGTTTGCAGTAGTTTGATTTCCACATCATGGCACAGCAGGACTCGAAAGGAGCCATATCACGAGCAATCAAAATGTCTTTGATCTTTTATGCATAATGAAGCTTGATGTCCTATGAAAACATAATGTAACTTTCAAATATTTCAAAAAGAGCATTTATCTAAACTAAACATCAAAAACAGAGTTAATTTTGCAGTGAAATACGGAATTCATCAAATGCATGACTGTCCACGCTTATGAAAAATAGACTGCATTTATTTAACGAGGTCCCTGATCTTTTAGTCTGATGTAAAGAGTTGTGACATATTTCAGCACTGATTTTATGAACCATTCATAATGTAATACTGCACAGTCTACACAAAGAACGGGAAAGGTAAAAACCTCTATCTGACACAACAATAAGCCCTCAAAGGTTGTGTGAGCAGCGGCAGAGAAAGCAATACGTGCTGTTAATAATTTCACATGCAATGGGGACATTTCTCAAAGGGACAGCAATAAAAAAAATCAGGCTGTTTACTTCAGAGAAAGGGTGAAACTGGCAATGAAAAACTAGAAGATGACTGTGTCTTGCACAAATAAACTCACTAGCATAAGCAGACTTATGTTAAATATGTATGATATGACCCCTTTAAAATATTAGCTCTAGAACCGAATCGGTTCTGAATGACAAATTGGGCATCAAGTCTCAGGTTAAAGGTTTGGTAGCAAGCTCTCCAGAAACATTTTCACAGATGAAAAGAAATGTTTGTAGGTCAAATCCTCCAGACTGATGCATAAAAATAAACATACATGCATTTCAAAGACTGTGACCTCGCAAAATTAAGTTCAGTGTGGATATATTTCATATATTTCCCAGTGAAGGCAGCCTTCAAAGAGACTTTGACAATCAGGGTTTCTATTTGCGCATATGATTGGCCTGAACACCAAGAAGTCACTCTCTCAGAAGTCGCTTGGCCTAATATCAGTCACATTATGCCTCAAAAAACTATTTCCTCATCATTTCACAGTTCATACTGGTCAGAGAGAGACACATTTCAATATAGCTCTGTAAAAATAATGAGTGGGTGTGCGATGTATATCGTAATTGTTGTTTAAACGACATGCGATTTGACATTAGTGTTTTCACTACGCGTCATCAATTGGCCATATTGGTAGCACTGAATGTAAACAATGCCACTGAACCAAAAAATACTCTTATATTTTGCTGATTACTGCTGCTAAAAACGATCAATTATTGTCATGCTTTGGGTTGTACTAATCGTTTAGACCAGGAAAAACATTTGGAGCACTACAGACTGCCAAAAGTTATAACAAATCAAAGAGAAGGGTGCAAAAAACTGTCTGAGGAACGAAAGAGTTTGTAAACCAAGATTTCCAGGGCAAAAATCCTGACAACATTCGTGTTTGTTCTTATTTCCAGTCAGGTAGGTGAAATATTAGACTAATATCTTAATTATTACTGCTCATACATATCTTTACCACCTATTAACTTTAATTTCTCAAAATATTGCGCCCTCTTCTGCTTATTAAGTCCTTCTCTATATGATTTAGCAGCTTTTACACATTTCTTCCATGGTTTAGACAGAATAAATTAGCATAACAACTTATTCAGTAGTACATTAACCCTGCAATACCTGCTGTTGTTTACATCCGATTATCCCGCGCATCCGGATAACTGACTAAAACGTGGAGTACTTGCAAAACTCTCTATATCGCAAAAACCAAACGAAAACACGAAAACACAAAAAACAGTGCACACATACACACTAACAGTTACTTGATTTAGGCTAGAAAACAAAGCCACAGAACTACTTTGCGTCTCTGAGGAACACACATCGTTGCTTCGTTACTGAATCAAAGAGCCGTTTGAACGAATCGGTTGAATGAACTACTCAATGATTCACTTTTGCTGTGATTTAACGCCACCTGCTGTTAATTTTATGTTCATATTTAAAGTATATTTTCCCGTTTTTTCCACAGAATCATTTCAAATATCAGTATTCAACGTTTTTTTTAACATCAAAACATTATTGTACAGTAACTGCAGGTTAAGATTCATGTCCTGAAATGCCACTTAAGATGCAGATTCTGTGCCACGACTGCATTCCAAACACATTTTTTGCTATTACTGATTTAATTCGATTGGTAACAGCCCTATGGTATCTTACTATTTGATTTTATTGATGAAATGTAAGAATTTGACACAGAAGATGATGCATACATTTAATTTTGTTAGAAAAAAAATGGCATTATGAAGGTAAAAATCAATTTAAACTTATTTAAAGTTAATTTCTGTTACTCCTGCAAACTAACAAACGCACAGAATATTAACAATATCAAAAGATTTGTGAGTCAGCTGTCCACGGCAGTCCGAAACCTGTCGAAGTACAAGCACAATAACACGCTCAGCAAAATAACGTTTAATTGTTGTCCTCGACAAAATTCCAGAAAACATCCAGATAAAATTTTTGGTCATTATCGCACACTTCTAAATGTAATACGTGACCCTGGACCACGAAACCAGTCATAAGAGTCGATTTTTTCGAAATTGCAATTTGTACATCATCTGAAAGCTGAATAAATAAGCTTCGTTAGAATAGGACAATGTTTGGCCGAGATACAAAAATGTGAAAATCTTGAATCAGAGGGTGCAAAAAAAAAAATCTAAATATTGAGAAAATCACCTTTAAAGCTGTCCAAATGAAGTTCTTAGCAAAGCATATCACTAATCAAAAATTAAGTTTTGATATATTTACTATAGGAAATTTACAAAACATCTTTACTTAATATCCTATGCTTTTTGGCATAAAAGAAAAGTCATTATAATGTATTGTTGGCTATTGCTACAAATATACCCATTCTGCTTATGACTGGTTTTGTGGTCCAGGGTCACGCATGTTTTTTCCTGACTTGTTTACTACAACTCGCTTGTTTGGATGTCAATCTGCAGATGACAGTGGTCAAACACAGTTTGACATTTAAACCGACAGTGTACATAGCCCTAAAACAAATGTTGCGTAACACAATTATGAAATGCTAATGAAACACCCAGGCCGCCTCTTAAATTTAAATGTATTTAAATGAAATCTTTAAAAGCAAAGTTTGCAGGGTATAATACATCCAAATTGGCATGCAAGTGAAAAACTATTTGCCTGCCTTGCGGGTTAATAACACTGACGTCGCTAAAAGCGGCTGTCAGTATCAAACGACAGGTTTTATCAAAGAGTGGCAAGGTGACTCTCACGGGAACGTGTTTCAGATATCTTTACTGCCTAACAGGCAAACATCTAATCATCATTACCACAGCTCCTGCCCACACTGACATTAGCTTGGCGCACACACGGCTATCAGGAGAAACTCTCCACTTGCGCTGCAACTGTGCTCCAGGTCTGAATGTCTAATGTGAGAGGTGCTTCAATATTGGATTGTCACATATTAAGTTTTATATTTACCACTGTTTATTTCCTTAAGGGCTTAACGTGGCAGAGATCAGACCGTGTCAGAGCAAATTACATAACCTACGTCGAATTAGAGCTCCATTGTCTGGTTGAGGTTTTCTAACGCATAAAAACGCACTCAGGGCTAAGTGAAATGTCACATTTAATTAACAAGCAGAATAGCAATTGCTAATCGCCATTATTTTCCAGCAGAGAAAACCTAGTGTAGCGTGAACAAAACATAGCACTTTAATGAACTGACCAATATGCCAACAAACCTTAAATTGCTTTTTTCCAACCGCTTCAACAAACACCAACAGGGTCAACACAGTGGTTTATTAAACACACAAATCAAAAGGAAATTACTCACTATAGTAATTAATACTAATTAATAATTAATGGGCGATATACTGGTAGACACGATTAACCAGCAGAGATTTTTGGCTATCGTCTCTACTGCAGTTACACGCTTGCGTGATGTTGCTGTGCTACATGGTCATGAAAAGTAATCGTTTGTATGTGTTTTTAAGAATTGCTGTTTAAAAACAAGTGATTTTAAGCAGTTGAAATGCAATCAAAGAGAAAAGAGAATTTATTTCACTATATGTGCATGCTGTCCGAGAGACTGCGTGCTGTCAGAAAAAAACGCGTTCACGTTACTGTTGAACTGAGTAATTTGTGCCACTTTATCCATCTTATTTTTCCCGTAAGAGTGGGCACGGCCATTTGTAAGTTTTATGGGTTAGGATTCCGGTCTCATTTTTTCTCATTTTGCTGCTTAATATTGCAAACTGGTGATTCTACACATATTATTTTACTGTATTATCTTAATTATTGCAAACAGATTTACCGTTTACTGCACATGTAACAAACACACTGTTTTCAAAAGTTTCAAAAGCTCATCAAGGCTGCATTTATTTGATTAAAAATACAGAAAAAAACTGTAATATTTTGTTATATTATTGCAATTTAAAATATTGTTTTTTTTATTTAATATACTTTAAAATAGAATTTATTCCTGTCATGCAAAGCTGAATTTTCAGCATCATTACTCCTGTCCTTAGTGCCACATGATCCTTCAGAAATCATTCTAATATGCTGATTTATTATCAATGTTGGAAACAGCTGTGTTGCTTAATGTTTTTATGGAACGTGCGATACTTTTTTCAGGATTCTTTGATGTATGAAACGTTAAAAACTACAGCATTTATTTAAAATAGAAATCTTTTGTATTTATACACACTACGGTTTGTGTTTGGGGTCAGTACATTTTTTCTCTTTCATTCTTTGAAAGAAATTAATACTTTTATTCAGCAAGGATGTGTTAAATTGATTAAAAGTGCTAGTAAAGACTTATAATGTTAGAAAAGATTTCTATTTTGAATAAATGCTGCTCTTGTTGACGTTTTATTAATCAAAGAATCCTGAAAAATGTATCACGGGTTCCAAAAAAATATTAAACAGCACAACTGTTTCCAACACTGATAATAAATCAGCATATTAGAATGATTTCTGAAGGATCATGTGACACTGAAGACTAGAGTAATTGCTGATGAAAATTCAACTTTGCATCACAGAAATAAATTGCATTTTAAATATACTAAAATAGAAAACTGTTATTTTAAATAGCAATATTTCATAATATTATGTTTTTCTGTATTTCTGATCAAATAAATGGAACGTTGATGAGCATAAGAGACTTCTTTAAAACACATTAAATCTCTTACTGAGCCCAAACTTTTGAATGGCAGTGTATATTGTATTACAGCTGTATATTAGTGCCATACAGACATTACTTTGGTACACTCACTGCCTAATAACAGAATATTTCCTAACTGTAATACTGAAACAAGCATTTTCTGCAAAGCTGCTTTGAAACAATATTGTGAAAATGGCTATATAAATAAACTTGAATTGAGTTTTCCTTATCTCTTTATTTTTTCCCTTTCTCATTTTCAGGTTATAACTTTATATTGACTCAATAAATGTTTTTAGCATTCTATACATCATGTGACACAAGTAGATATAGAGCTGATGTAGACTTTTACAATCCACTCTCTCACACCATCGCGCTAAGAACGCAATACATGCCTTAGAGCAAATACTTTCCTCAGTAAAAAGTGAGAAAATGTCAGATGCTAATAATACAAGCATGTAAGTTTCACAAATATTAATAAAAGTAGGATATGTAAATCTGTGAAGGTTTATAATTAACCCCTATAATGTGATTTTTTTTAAATTGCCACATTTCTAATAATGATTAAAATATAGGGGAGACCAGTGAAGTATGAAAATCTCAGCAAGCTGAGAAATTGCAACATCAATATTGCAATTTCTCATGCTTGAGCAACCTATTCCTTAGCGGCACTATTTTCATACTTTACTGGTTAGCGAGCATTAATGATGAGCTTTGCAGCCAAATAGTTCCTAGTTTTAACCACAGGTACAAATTCAAATGCATAATATTTGCGAGTAAGTAGCTTTAGACAGTTTAGTTTCTTGATTTTTTTTCCAAAGTGAATTACATTTAGGCTCTCAAGGATCCAATGGAGAACGGGCAAGACCACAATATTAGCAATTCCTTACTTCCTGGGTCATCCTATTTGGAAAATAACCACTCTAACAGTACTCACACCTAGCTGTGGTAATGAAAATAGATAGTGTCAATATAAGCAACTTAAAAGGAAAAACCAAGCAATTATTGGAGAATCCAGATTGCAGAAAACTATTGACAGGCTGGTCAGAACAAAAGGTAGAGGAAAAGGATTTTTAACACTGTGTGGGTGTGGGGGGGAATTCACGACACCCTCAGTATGATATAAATTAGATGGTATGGAACGAAAGCAAGCCAGCACAAGTGCTTATTTTTCCAGTCACTCGATTGTTAGTTTTAGCTAACCAGTCCAGGAAACAATCACATTCAACAGAGTCTGTAGGAAACAGGGAGTTGCCCTACTGGTATTTCAAAGAGAAGCTAATAACAATTTGTCAGTAGGAACCCTTGTTAAGATGAGGTGCTGTATCTCACCATGCTGGCATCAATGATCTGGCCTTGTCCTGACCTGCTCCTTTCCAGGAGAGCCAACACAATCCCAAATGCACACATGAGACCTCCTCCAGCAAAGTCTGATACCAAGTTCAGTGGAGCGTAGGGTTTCTCTGAGGTACGGCCCAGCATGGACAGCAAGCCTATTACAGACAGAGATGGAGAGGGACATGCTGAGAACTTCAGAACGAAGAATAATTACTGTAACAGTTATTTTTAAATCACAGTTAAAGGTCAGCTAAAAATATCACCAATTAAGCCACTTGCATCACAAGTGCGCATTTGTTTCCTCCCTCTGTGCTTTCAGACTGGTTTAAACAATACTGTCTGTTCAGTGGTGTTAAAAAAAGTTCAGCGAATTAACAAAAACTAAAAGAACAATGGGAATTATTAAAAGTGAAACCATTAGATAATAATATAGCTTTAACACACAAAGACTTACCAAAGGCCAGTGTCGCTACAGAAAATTAGGTTATAAATGTGCATTGTACTGTCAGATAAAAGGTCAAAGCAAATAGACAACAAAGGGCTCAAAAAATGAAATCAAACTTGTGCATTATGCAATAAAATGGTCTTTGTGCTCCCATTTAGTTGGGTCAGTCCTGACCTACACACCCCATGAATGCACCTGATTGAAAAAAAGTGTATAATACCATGGCAATGCAGGGTAGTTGATCTTAATCAAAAAAAGCATAGTATATTTACAATTATATGTCTGGCAATGACGTCAATAAAACTGTTATTAAATGCATTGATGGTTCTAAATCTAAATATGGTGTTGTTTTTTACTTAAAGCAAATCTGAAATGCACCTGCCAGGATGACCTTACATGAATGCACATATGGCTTTAATTGAATATTTTTACAGTTGGCAGATGGTTTTATCCAAAGAACTTAAATTGAATTCATAAAGCAGAAAGTAGAAACATACATTATTAATGCATTTACTGTCGCTACGCTTGAATATATTAAGAACATAAGTCCTGCACCGATTCGGGCTTTCACATATCCAAGCTTATAGAAATGAATTAATTTAAAACATAAGTACTGGACACCACAAGGCTAAAACTACATCTTATCTCTTTGGTTGATTAGCAGAAGTCAGTTTCACAAAATGCTAAAAATGAATATTTCGTAAAATCTACACATACGCAAAAACTGCAACTAGGCTAAGTGATATATTTTAGCTTGGAAACTCTCAAATTTACTAAAATATGACTGCTTTGGGGCACAATTTATTTTGTACACAACCAGAGAAAAGTTTTTGAAAAATAAGATTTTTAATGTTTTTCAAAGAAGTCTCCTCTGCTCACCAAGCCTGCATTTATTTGATCCAAAGTACAGCAAAAACAGTACATTTTCAAAATTTTCATTTGTACTATTTAAAATAACTGTTTTCTATCTGAACATATTTTAAAATGCTTATTCCTGTGATTTCAAAGCTGAATTTTTAGCATCATTACTCCAGTCACATGGTCCTTCAGAAAACATTTATTAAAAAAACATGTATTATTATTATTATTATTATTATGTTGAAAACAGCTGAGTAGAATTTTTTCAGCTGTCATGTTCAGAAGAAAACGAAATCATTTGTAACATTATATGTCTTTATCATCACTTTTGATCAATTTAAAGAATCCTTGCTAAATAAAAGTAATAATTTCTATCATTTCTTGCTGAAAAATTATACTGACTCCAAGCTTTTTTTTAATGGTATAGTGTATAATGTTACAAAAGCTTTTTATTTCAGATAAATGCTAATCGTTGGATCTTTCTATTCATCAATGAATCCTGAAAAAATATATTCAACTGTTTTAAATATTGTTAATTGATAAAGGTTGTTTCTTGAACAGCAAATCAGCAAAAATTTAGCTTTGATCACAGGAATTAATTAAATTTTAAGATATGCATTTATTTAAACAGTAAAATTTAATTAGTAAACAACTTAGTAAAAATATTTCACAGTATTACTGCTTTTGCTGTACATTGGATCAAATAAATGCAGGCTTGGTGAGCAGAAGAGAATTCATTAAAAACATTAAAAATCTTTTGACTGGCAGTGAACGAACAATAATTGTGTAAATTAATTATCAAATGCATTTTCGAAGTCTTTGAAAGCTGCATTTTAAATCGATTTGGCACAAAAATTTGAATGGACATGATCCCTCTGAAGCTGTGTAAGTCATTAAATATTAAAAATTAAAATTCATATAAAAACGATCTCATGCTCAAAGATCAACACAGCATAATTTCCACTGAAATTCTTTTAATTAACAGCACCACAGATCCATAGTGCTAGTTTGCGTATTCGCCTCAGTGTGGAGGACACAAAAGTTAAACTCTGCTTGTATGAAAAAACGAAGAAAAGTTTTCCAGATATTTTAAACTTCACATAGCTCAAGCTGTGTAATCTACTCTGCTTTACAATCACTGTGCCTGAGGGTGTTCTGGGAAAGCTTATTAGCCGGCTCCTCTGCACCTGTTTAACATCGGTCTTTACCTGACATGGCCAGGTAGTTAATATCATGCCCGGCAGCCTTGGCGTACGACCCGCTCTGACCGTAGCCGGTAAGTCGTGCGTAGATCAGGCGCGGGTTCTCTTTTAGTAAATCTTCAGGACCTAATCCCATCTTCTCCATAACACCTTAATTATACCAGAGAGATAAAATAATGAAGCATGAAAAGAAAAACAAACCCTGAAGGTAAACACATTTGAATTTAGAGGTCCAGAGGTTATGCTGTAGCAAATTATTCTTGTTTGGATTTAAAATCAGGAAAGAAATGGCAATCACCCATTTAAGTCAAGAATAGTTTTCCCCCTATTAATCAGCAATGTTTTCATTAAAGCAACTAAAATTATTTAGACAATATGGACTGAGGGTAATGGTTAAAAAAAAAGAAGAAGAATTCATTTGCAAACAAAAAGAACTAATTATGATAGAAAATGCTGTACCATCTTGCATTAAAATGAAAGAACATTGATTTATTTTGTAATTACTGTTTACCAGAACTGCCATAATAATTAAGTTCAGCAAAGGCAACATTATTCACTATTAGAACAAGACAAAAGACAAAATAACAACAAATATATTTTATATTGTTTTTTAATTGTACTACATATTTTACATATTAAATAGGCGCTGTTATTCAAAAAATGAGTCATGTTTGCTTCTTTTAATGAAGACACTGACCTTTACGATAGGGCTCCAGAACCACATCTGACTGGACACACAGTCTTTTCAAAACAGCGACACCTTTGGGATTCTTCAGATTCAAGGCCACTGATTGTTTGCCTCTTGCTTGAGTATCTACAGTCATTGCCACCTTCGTCCGATCTACCCGGATCACTCTTGCACCGAAGTCCGCCAGTATCATCCCGCAGAAGGGTGCAGGGGCCAATCCTGCAAGCTCAATTACACGCACTCCTGCCAGAGCCATAATGGAACCTGTTCCTAATTATTACAGGTGAAAGAAATACTTTTAAATTATTATGCAGTTTAGAAGTGTTGGAAACCCACTAAATTACAATATATTACACAATGTGCGACGCTAGGAAAAATATATTAATAAAACACCATGTACAAACAACTGACAGTTGTTATTTGGGTGACAGTTCACTCCAGCTGTCCATTCCAAACTTATTATTAAACCAGTAAACGTTCAGTATCACTACATAACAACAGCTCGTTATGAGTGTTTGCGGCTCAAAAAACACCTCTGAGCAAACAACACAAGATAAAACACTAGAAGTCTTGATTTTGATACAAAATAAACACTACATACCTTTTAAATCTTGCACTTCGAACCAAACGGCTCGGCGCGTGTTTATGACGCAGGCGCACAGGATTGTGGGTGTTGTAGTTTTAATGAGCTCTCTCGCTCGCTCTTTTTCTTTGTTATTTTCATAATGTCCACCCATTCAGAGGGACATTATGAAAGCGTTTTTATCCATTTTTTAATTCTTTGGTTCTAGATTTGAATACCCTTTCAAAAATTGTTTCCTTGTCATTTGATATGAATGGGTCTGTTAAAGCGTAAATGTAACTTTCTGTAGATAATAATGATTTATGAACACATTTTTTACTGCCATTATGGTCTGTCTCAGTGGGTAATGCATTTACATGACACGGTGCAATGAATAATATTGTTTATTTTATTTAGCCTAATCTTTCCGTTTCACTTTGTATTTCAAATTCGGCTTTTAAAATGAAGGATTGATCTCTCAAAAATAATATGTCATATCTTAATGCAGTTCCCAAATATCCAGTCAGGAATGAATAATTCAAAATGCGCTAAATAAGTGACAAATGCAATCAGATTGAAAACATCGCTTGGAAACAGCCGCGCTCGATATTCCATAAATAAATGATATTTGTAAGCCAGATTTGAACTGACAGGGAAATGTTTGGAGTCTCGCAGTAAATGAATTTCCCATCACCGTTTTTTCATTCATGCATGAGTTGAGTGCATAGCCTTCACACAATACCAGTCTTGCACAATACATCAATTCATTAATTCAATAGTGGCAACAGAAAAAAATACACAGCACAAAATATTAAATATACCGAGGAGTTTCAGAGATTACAATTCTAAAGATGTTTTGAATGTTTTATGTATTTTGTGGGTAAACACTCAGCAGCAAGGTCAGTCTCAACTGACCTTGACTCAAGGATAAACACTTCCAGTGGCACATTTTAAACATTCATTTACATTACCTTGGATTACATGCAAATCTCACTGACTTATAACTGCACTCATTTTATGTTCCCCAGTTACATCAATTAAAGCGTCTTCGCAGCAGAGCCAGTTGAGGGTCTCAATTATAGACCATCTGTTCCTTCATGTAGTTACTGGACCTCCAGATCCATGAGGATCCTTTTTTCACTGTTCACTATGAGTTTTAGTTTTTTAATATATTTATTTATTTTATATTTACTTCTTTATTATTAAACAATAAGCCTATGTCAGTACCTGCATGATTTATTAATGCTCCAGTGCATGGTGGGAGCTCACAAATCAGCAACATCGGCCTAACATGTTGTGAACTTTTAAAATAATTATTTTTTCTTAGTATCTGTGGATTATTGTGATGTTTTTATCAGTTGTTCGTACTCTCATTCTGACGGCACCTATTCACTGTAAAGGATCCATGGTGAAACTTCTTCAAATCTGTTCAGATGAAGAAACTCATCTACACTACCAGTCAAAAGTTTTTTAAAAGCAAAATAAAAATTTTATAAAAATTGTTACTATTTAAAATAGCTGCTTTCTATTTAAATGTTTTAAAATGTAAAATGTGATCAAAGTTACATTTTTCAGCAATAAATTATAGAAATTATTACTTCTATTTAGCAAGGATGCTCTATATTGATCAAAAGTGATGATAAAGACATTTATAATGTCACAAAAGATTTTTATTTTAGAAAATGCTGTTCTTCTAAAGTTTCTATTCATTAAAGAAACCTAAAAAAAAATCTGCTATTCAGGATCATGTAATGATGCTAAAAATTCAGCTTTGAAATCACAGGAATAAATTACATTTTAAAATATATTTCAGTAGAAAACAGTTATTTAAAATAGTAAAAATATTTCAAAATTGTACTGTTTTTGCTGTACTTTGGATCAAATAAATGCAGGCTAGGTGAGCAGAAGAGACTTCTTCTTCAGTGTAGTACCTCATGACACTTTTTTTATTGTCTTACCGCAATTCATGCTGTATATCAAGATGTTATTTGAATCACCAAATTATCTCAAAATGATTCAGAAAGTGTTGCACCAATTAACGCCTTTTGTCTTACAGGCATGTACATTTCAAATCAATACAGCCAAAGTAACACGACAGCAACTTTGCAGAGTCATTTTGAATTCATTGTCAGACTTCCAACAGTGTCGAGGCAATTAAAATCAACCTTATTCTCACTGAGAAGGCCTAGTTTTGCTTATAATTTCTTGTCGGTTCATGAAAGAAATTTGATTGCGCTTCAGATGAAAGGAGCTGACATGACTTGTCGCTGCCTAATGAACTGATGAAAGCGAGAAGTGCCCTCTCTTTGAGGACAGAAGAGACTCCAGCAGTCATTTAACTAATGTTAGTCTTGAGTTGGTATATTCAATGAATTCACCTCAGCACAAAAGCATCTATTTATGTTTGACAGCTCTGATGTTTCCTGTTTCTTACAAGAATCTCATTCATTTACTGCATGGCATTTTGATCACATTTCTCATAATGAAATCAGACATCGGAAAACAGAAAAGCTCTCCTAATTTTCACCTTCTTTGAGTTAAGAACTTCAGCAATATTATCAGTACAACAAAGCATTTCTTTGTCAATGAGTAACAATCGCTTCTGAACTGAAGTTTACTTTTTGACGTTAGCTCTGTTCAAAAACCTAGTAAGTTCTTGTAGCTTCATAACATTAAGGTTAAACCACTGATGTCACAGAACTATTTTAATGATGTCCTTATTACCTTTCTGGGGCTTGAATGTGTCAGTTGCATTGCTGTCTATGCAGGGTCAAAAAGCTCTTGGATTTCATCAAAAATATCATAATTTGTATTCCGAAGATGAGTCTTACAGGTTTGGAACAACATGAGGGTGAGTAATTAATGACAGAATTTTCATTTTTGAGTGAACTGTTCCTTTAAAATTTGGCTAAAACGCTAGGCAGCATAAGGCAAGTTGCTAACTTTTTGGAATAAGCTTCACATCACGATGCTCTAAAATTATTTTTTTGTATAAACTTACTAGATTTTAGAACAGAACACATGTCATGGTTGCTTAGAAACAATGTGTGTGGTTAAGTAGCACAGCAAAAAAGAAGAAAAGGTATAAAAGAAAACAATATAAGGAATGTTCTTTTCCACAATAAGGAGTGACATTTTCAACATAATCCACAATGACTCCCAAAATACTGCATTGCCATCTGCTGTTTATTAAGTATGACATTTAAATCTATAGGTGTGTTTGTTCGGAAGCTAAGTAAAATTCAAATGCAATGATTGCCAGTAATGTGTAGGTAAAACTGAGTACATATAAGAATTATGTAGTCAGTGGCAAATGGGATGTCAGAATCATTGATGGAAAGAAAAAAACAATGAATTTCATATAGAGAATAAGCATGGAATCATTTGAATGCCACATCGTTCTTCAGTATTGAGAAATGGATTCATTTTAAATGGCCAAGCAGAGAACAAGGAATCAGTTGGTTTATATTCATCTCAGCTACACTGCATGTGCCAATTGTGTGGAAGCAGGAACATCGCAAGGACACACAGAATAGCTGGTTTTCAAAGAGATTATGTATAGACTGTTTAGTACACATCTGATATCCTGCCTGGCTATTGTGTGCCATGTATTTTTTTAATTTACACTGTAAGTAGTTAAAAAAATGTCCATGTCTTTCTCTCATTTAAAATGCCAAGCAGAGAACAAGAAATCAATTCGGAAATCCATCTATATATTTCTCTTTCTCTCTCTCTCTATATATATATGTAAACTTGTGAACAAAACAAAGGGTGTGTTTTGCAAGACTTCAGTTTTATGAATGCAGATCATATAGTAATAGTTATGTTCTTCGTTCATTATGATGATGCCTTTTTTGATGAATATATACACTAAAAAAAGCTGTGTTAACAACTACCCAACGCTGGGTGACATAAAAACAACCCAGGGTTGGTAAATGTTTAACCCAATCTTCTGGTTAGCTTTATTTAACTCAATTATTGTTTAAAGATTACTATGGCTGGCTTATAATGAACCCAAAATAGGTTGTAAACTTCAAATCAGACACATAATATTACTTACTAGAGGCATCAGCAATAATCAAAAGGTGAATATTTAACTCAGCTGCTAGGTCATTTTTACTGTCAGTACAAATGATGAACCCCCTCACACATCTGCCCAATGTTGGGTAGTCTGTGCCAAACCGGTTAAACTGGATTTATCAGCTGTCATTTTGTGTTCTGTCCTGAGAGAAAACTGACCGGAACCTTCTGAATGAAACTAAGATTTGTATCACACTGTAGTCCTAAATTATCACCGTCTGTAGTCTTACATTTTTCCCTTTTTTTGTTTAAATGCATGTCCCGGCTAAGGTCTGCTCACCGAATGGCCTCCAGCTCCCCCTCTGGATGTCCAGCTCCACCTCTGTGTGAACTAATAGGTGGAGTTATGTTTAGGATAGGGTAAGGGGTAGGGTTAGGTGTCTATCTCCACCCATTACCTCCAGCGAGGGGAAGCTAGAGCTCCAGCTCCTCCCATTTGGCTCTGCAGCAAGCACCCTCTCTCTTCAAAAGCAGCATACACGGATCTCCACTCAAAGCGAACGACGCGCTGGCGCCACGGTGATATTGAAGTTTCACCTCCCGCCAAACGAATGCGCGACCGCGGCTGAAACACAACGCGACTTATAATTTCCGTTCGCCCCACTGACTACAATAGCAGCGCTACTGATGTAGTGCGCTGTTGTTGTAGCTGTGGTCGCGCTATGCGTTTGACGGGTTAAAACGTAAATGTCTGACAGACAAAACGGCACAAGGTAAAGCTGTTATCGATATACTTTTTCAAACATCAGTATAAGATAAATTACGAATATAAGTCATTTAATGAACTGGAACAGCCCACTGATAAGAGTTTTCCTCCCACAGATTCCCGTTTTGGTCAGTTACCCGGATAACTGGCTATATCGGCAATACTCGGATGTAAACAACAGCATGAATTGCAAGTTTAAGGTTCTGAATAGGTTGTTCTGCCAGTTTATGCTGTCTAAACCACAGAAAAAAACATGTGGATGCACGCTCCTAAATTATATAGAGAAGGACTTAGCAAGCAGGAAAGGGTGTAGTATTCTGACAAACTAAAGTTAATGGGTGGTAAAGGTACATACGAGCAGTATTAAGATATTAGCCTACTATTTCACCTACCTGACCTGAAATGATAAGAGCAAACAGGAATGTTGTCAAGATTCTTGCCCTGGAAATCCTGGTTCATTTTGGCCAACCACAAATGCCTTTTGTTCTTCAGACAGTTTTTGCACTCTTCTCCTTGATTTGTTATAACTTTTGGCAGTCTACAGTACACAAAATGTTTTTCCCGGCCTGACCAGTTAGTACAGCCCCAATCATGACAATAATTGACCATTTTCAGCAGCAATAATCAACAAAATATGTCTGTTTTATTCAGTTCAGTGGCATTGTTTACTCTATTAGCTCTTGCTGCATCCTAAAACATTTTTTGAATGTTTCTGAAGATTTTACGATTGTAAAAGACCTGACCTTGACTAAAAAAAAACTGTGTATGAACTGTTCTTGTCCTATATATATAAAAAAGATTTTTAACTGATTTAACTGACTCAGCAACACTGTCAAAAAATGACCCAGCAAATGGGTTAATGTATGAAACCCAACAAGCTGGGTCAAAATAACCCAGCATGTGATCTATTTACCCAGTGCTGGGTTGCCAAATAACCTAGAAATGGTTGTTTTAACCCAGCATTTTTTAGAGTGTATGATCAAATCAAGTTTATGAGAGCTGCATGCCAAACAAAATCAGCCTTGTAGTGTGGATTAAAGAATGCACTTGAAATTAGAAAAGTTTGCAGTCATGGAGATGGGCATCACTGCCAGTGCTGTAATTCAGCAAGAGTGTGAGGCTGACATTTACACATTCAGTCTGGCTTTTCTTCAAATTCATGTGGAAGCGTTAAAGCAGATGCTCCAGAAGACCTGGGAAGGGTTTGAGGAGGGGTAAACTTTCCCAATTAAGCAACTGGGACATTTGTATTGATTTGTTTAATTAACCCGAAAGAATCTTTATTTGTGGAGAGGACCTTGAGGGTTCATGTTCGTTTTATCCTCCCATATCTTGCTCACATATCTTACAGAGCTTTTAACTGAAAATATGCTGCATAATCAAACATTCCCCAGCAGCAACACAGATTCTGTTACAAGTCTGCTCTATAAATGTCCTCAGCTTTTCTTATTCATATTTCCATCTAAAATTGCACAGCTCCTTCGAATGATATAAATGTCTCAGGAGAGGTCTTACTTAGCGGTTTTATGAAGAACCTTTTTGCGCATCTCAACTGCAGGAGAGACACTTACATAAGAGGATTAAGAGAAAATGCCACCGAATATGAAATTTAGGCTTTGGTTAAGTAATTCATAACATTTAATACTTGATGAGCAAGTAGGCTACTGTCTGTACGTATAGAGAACAGAGTGGAAACATTCACATACTGAGTCACTTCATAACATTTCATGACTACTCAACAGCAAAATCCACCTGATATATTAAAATGGACCAAGTTAATGTGAATAAAGTGCAAATCGAGTGGAAACAGATGCATCTACAGTACATACTGTAATATGCAGATATGGGGAAAATATTCATTATTTTTCTATTTTATTTTATTTCAAACAAATGTTAAATTAGTTAAACTGGATTGAGTAATGATGTTTAGAGAAACATTTTTTCTTGTTCTTTGAAAAGCTGTCTGCAAATCATTTTGAATTTTCATGTTAGCTGACTTGTGACATTTACACGCAGCTGTGTTTACTGGTGTGCACTGTACTACGTGAAGACAGGACAGTAATATAAGCAGGATGTTCTTACTGTAATTTGAGATTGACTTGCCTGTGATTGCATTTTCCCCAGTTTCAAAAGAGTTCAGTATCTTTACCATTCCTTAACATCTTTTTTCAGTCATGCACGACTGAATTGTGATGACTGTGGCATATATAGAAGAATTGCATGCATGATATTGTTAACTCGGAATGAGATTTTCTTACGCACGTAAATACTTTTGAACATAATATTAATTTAATAAGAAATTAATTCCCTTTGAGCAGAGTTTCTGATATGTCTATGTCATAGCTTTGAGAATATATTAAAGGCAACACTGTTTAAATTAGTTTTATATTCTTGATTATTCATGCTGTCCACTGTTCAGAAATTATGCGGTGGTGTTTAATATTCTTGAAGATCTCGTCTGTACACAGTTAATTAGGTATTGCACAGGGATCAAAGATAGTGCCAACTGACAGTCCTGCTCTTTTCATTCCTTTATGAAGTTTTGTAGATGTTATTTCAATTTTGTATAGATACTTTGGGAATTAAAATAAAAAAAAATTCTAGCTCTTTTTACTCTTAGTATCTTATAAAGGCGCACTGGGTATTAAAATAAAATAAAATAAATATCTAGCTCTTTTCACTCTTAGTATTTTAGAAAGATGAAAAAAAATTAAATTTAATTCAATTCAGTTAAAAAAATCCAGCTCTTTTCACTCCTTCAAGAAATATCAAAGATTACGTTTTCACTGTTAGTATCTTATAAGGACGTACTGGGTATTAAAATGAAATTAAAATAAAATAAACAAAAATTCAGCTTTTTTCACTCCTTCAAGAAATTTTACAGATGACTTTTCAACTGTCAGTATCTTATAAAGATGCACAGAGAAAATAAGATAAAATAAAATAAAAACTAGCCATTTTCACTCTTAGTAACTTGTAAAGATGCACTGGGTATTAAAATAATAAACAAAATAAAATAAATAAATAAATAAAAATAAAAATTCAGCACTTTTCACTCCTTAATGAAAGGTCGGAGATGACTTTTTTCACTGTTAGTATCTTATAAGGATGCACTGGGTATTAAAATAAAATAAAATAAAACAAAATGAAAAATAAATAATACAATAAAATAAAAAATAAAAATATCCCTCACATTCTTGTTTTTATTTGAGAAAAATTAAGTCTTTTTTGACACTATACCGCAACAAAGATGTTTACTAGCAATGTGACCCAGTCAACAGAACAGTTTAATGGGTCAGTGTTAGATCACTAAAGACATTTTAAACAGCACCTGACTACTTGAAATGCTTGTCTCATTACTAGACAAATTATGTTTTTTAAAAAAAACTTATGCAGTATTATCATTTTACATGCACCTGTATATTTAAAATTCAGTTCACACTGCCTCTGCCTCACTGAACACCTTTTGGCTTTAGTGATTACTGTCACATAATGTTCTTTGTGTTTCCATCTGTGCATCGATGGGGGTGAGCAGCGGTATGCATCACATAAAAGCATCAATCACATGAAAGCAGCAGAGGACAAACGCAGTGCAGTATTAAAATTGTTTTCATGCATTTCTCTGGGCTTTTCCTAACGATGATTGTGGTCGGATGAGATAAGAAATGAGTAAAAGCTTGTTAAAAATGAAAGAAAGCAATTGGAATAAGTATCAAGAGTCTTCAAAACAATTTCAGAGCAGGTCTGTCTTTTATTGTGTGTGTTTGTTTTTCTATTAATCTAGCATTCTATTAAACAGCTGCTATCAGTCTAAAATGCTAAAGACTAAACTAAACTGAAATTAGTTGACAAATGTAAATTTGTGCTTACAAATAAATTTCTTTACAAAACTTTAAAAATATATTTATATATATTTATAAACAGCACTTGGATCCTATTTTATGGAAGCTAATTTCTGCCACTGAATAAAAAATTAATATAAAAAAAGGTTATTGTGACTTTTTATCTCAATTCTGACAGTTTGTGTCACGCAGTTCTGAGAAATAAACTTGCAATTCTGGAAAATAATCTCGCAATTCTGAGATATAAACTTGCAGTTTTAATTTTTTTCTCAGAATTGTGATATAAACTCGCAATTCTGAAATATAAAATTGCAATTCTGGGAAATAAACTCACAGTTCTGAGATATAAACTCACGATTCAGATTTTTTTCTCAGAATTGTTATATAAACTTGCACTTCTGAAATATAAACACAATTCTGGGAAATAAACTTGCAATTCTAATGTTTTTTCTCAGAGTTGTGTGATATAAACTCACAATTCTGACTGTTTTCTCAGAATTGAGATATAAACTTGCAATTCAGATTTTTTTTCTCAGAATTGTGATATAAACTCGCAATTCTAAGATATAAACTCACAATTCTGAGATATAAACTCACAGTTCTGATTTTTTTTTCTCAGAATTGTGATAGAATCTCACAATTCTGAAATATAAACTTGCAATTCTGGGAAATAAACTCGCAATTTTTATTTCTCAGAAATGCAAGTTTACATCTCAGTTGTGAGAAAAAAGTCAGAATTGTGAGTTTATATCTCAGAATTGTGAGTTTATATCATACAACTCAGATATAAACTCACAATTCTGACTTTTTTCTCAGAATTTAGATATAAACTTGCATTTTTGAGAAACTCGCCAGTCTGAGATATAAATTCACAGTTCTGTGAATTTCGCAAACTTGCATTCAGATTTTTTTTCTCCGAATTGCAAATCTGGGATATATACTCACAATTCTGAGATATAAACTCGCAATTCTGATTTTTTTCTCAGAATTGAAATATAAACTTGCATTACTGAGAAATAAACTCGCAAGTCTGAGATATAAATTTGCAATTCTGAGATATAAACTCGCAATTCTGATTTTTTTCTCAGAATTGTGATAGAAACTCGCATTTCTGAGAAATAAACTCGCAAATCTGAGATATATACTCACAATTCTGAGATATAAACTCGCAATTCTGATTTTTTTCTCAGAATTGAAATATAAACTTGCATTACTGAGAAATAAACTTGCAAGTCTGAGATATAAATTTGCAATTCTGAGATATAAACTCGCATTCAGATTTTTTTCTCAGAATTGTAATAGAAACTCACAATTCTGATATATAAATTCAAAATTCTGAGATAAAACTTGCAATTCTGACATTTTTTACAGAATCGCACCATATAAACTCCCAATTGCAAGTAAAGTCGCAATTCTGACCTTTTTTCTCAGAATTACCAGTTTATATCTCGCAATTGTGACTTTTTTATTTTAGCAGAATTGCCCAATTTTATCTCGCAACTCTGACTTTACACGTAATTGCGAGTTAAGTCAGAATTGTGAGATTTAAATTTGCCATCCTGACAACATATTAGTTATTTTTTCTCCCTCAAAAATGGACTTTATAACTTGCATTTGTGTTTATATCTCACATTTCTGAGAAAACAAGTCAGAACTGCGAGATACAAGCTCGCGTTTGCAAAAAAAAAATCTGAATTGTGAGTTTATATCTCGCAATTTGGACTTTATAACTTGCAATTGCAAGTTTATATTATGCAATTCTGAGAAAAAAAGTACGAATTGTGAGATAAAAAGTCGCAATAATCTTCCTGTAGATTACAGCTCCATCCACAATCAAACACACCCGAAACAGCTAATCAAGCTCTTCAAGAGCAGGAGCGCTTCTTGCATTCAACTCATATGGTTCAAAAAGCTGCTTCATTCAGGTTACCGATGTCTTTATGAGCTATCAAATGAATGAATAACTTAATGATTCGCTCATAAAGACAGTGGTACATAGGCAGAGTGGAGTGTTGTGCATTATAACCAATCACACACGATTCTGTTGAGCTTAGGAATGCAACATCCAATCAGAGGTGTCCAGATGAGTCATCGCTGAAACGTTAGTTAAATGCGAGCGCATGCCGGCTGAATTCTGGACTGACAGTGGATTCTCTCATCATTAAAAGCACAGATGTACGTATGATGTAAGTAAGAGATTCATTTCACAGTGTAGACAGGCAGCTTTAGCGGTTATAACATGTTTTGAGTAAATCTTTTCAAGCCAAACCGTGTGATCAAACTTCCTTAAGGATACAGCATTTACACGCAGAGAACAAAAGATTGGTAATGACACACATGGATGCCTCCTGACATTTAAACTAAAGGGCGGCAATAAATTTGTACGTCTTCATACAAGCCAACTGTGCCATGTAGGAAATTTCACTCTGATCTCAGATCAGTTGCTCTTCCTCACACTGTGTCAGCATGATTTCTAAGCCAATTAAGAATAATGAGCAACACCTATATCGCCATATGACGTCCGTGTTAACATAGGCAACACAAACTATTACATAGGCTATACTACTCTTTCCTGCTTTAAGCAGTCAGTCTTTAGTTGAGCTTGGCAGATTGTCTTGTTTTTGAGACATTGTGATTTTCCAGTCGTCCAGTTGCTCCACATGTTTTGTTCAGCTACCATTGTACTGTTCACCAGCACAAAGGTGAATCAGATTTTGGTATTACTACATACAACAGGGTGCTGTTATATAAGCTATAAAATATCTAGGTGAATTTCAGACATCGGAGAGCTGACAAAAGAGAGCAATTCGTTCTCAAAAGTCATTTTAAAAGTACCACATCAAAGCGACAATGAATCTTACCTTGGCTGAAATAAGTATAGCCTGTTGTGAACTGTGAATACATATTAGCTCGCAAAACTGTCATCGTGACTTAAATGGCCAGTTCCTGTGTAAATATGATGGCTATAAAGGCTTTTATGAAAAGCAAACTAAATACATCCCCAGCTGCTCAGATACAAAGTCAACTCCGCAGCTGACATCCTCGTAATTAAGTGATAGCGTGACGGATATTTTTAAAAATGCTCTCTGATGGTTCACAACAGAAAATATATTCCCCTTGTTCCATGCGCTTTGCAATTTTCAGAATAAATGACTACTCCGCTAGTGATTACTGTTCTTTGACGAGTCAAAAACAGATCTATATTCTGACAAAATAAAAACTAAATTGTTTTTTTCATAACAATTGCTTACGATTTATCATGCATGTCTTTGTTTAAATAATAGACTTACAACCGGCATATACCTCATTAATTTTTTATTCAGCAGAGATATTTTCAAAGCACTGATGAATTTGAAATGTCTAAAGTTGGTTTTCTGTTGTAAACTTTTATAATAGGAACTAAAAGTGTTGATAAATTAAAATAATTAACTCTGATTAATATGGCATAACCAGTAGTTTCAAAAACCTTTTAAGTAATAATATCAGCACGTTGTGTGCTTTGATTTAGCTATTTTAATAACATTCAATTATTATATTTAAATAATTCAATAATTAAGTCAATTTCCGGCCCTCTTTGGAAGTTAGTGAAGTGGTTGAGAACCACTGATTTACCTCTCTTCCTTTCATCTGTTTCCGACTAAAAATATACAATAAATTAAAAGTTAAAAGTTATTAGTGATAGTGAAAAAGCACAGGATTGTTTGTCTGTCTCTGAAGATAAAATAATTTCTTCAAAACATTATCTGAGCATTATGTGAGCGAGCTAAGCGATTGTATTTCGATTTGTTATTAAATCAAACTTAAGTTATTCAAATAAATAAATATTTCAAGCCCGAGTCAATTATTTAGAAATAACAGGTTTGATCAGATCTTCATCTTAAATAAGCCATATCCTCTGGGTCTGAGTGCAATTATTGGACAGCATTATATTGTAGACACACTGGAGATTAATCCTAATAAACATGCCACTACAATAAAAACCATTACATTAAAGGGGTCATCGGATGCCCATTTTCCACAAATTGAAATGATTCTTTAGGGTCTTATATAAGTCTATAATATACTTTGGTTAAAAATTCTCAATGGTTGTGTAAAACAACACCCTTTTTACCTTGCCAAAATCAGCTCTGCAAAAATCATCCTGTTCTGGTCGAGGCTACTTTAAATGATAATGAGCTCTGCTCGCCCCGCCCCTCTCTTCTCTCTGTGGAGTGACAAGCCTGTTTACTTTAGCCAAGTTTAGCCGCTAAACTTGCTAACTAGCACATTATTAGGAAAGGTGACCAGGACCGTGGGACCGGCCTCTGTCGGTGTGACGCCACATTTGCTTGATTTGAAAAAGGGGATACTATTTTTACAGATTAATTAAAAACCACTGCATGGATTTTTATCATTATGGAGTAGATTTGTACATACACAGCCAACACACATTAATGTTCAAACAACATGTAAAAGTGAACTTTGCATCCGATGACCCCTTTAAAATACATTTAAACAGTGTATGTCTATAACTTCAGCAGAATGCAGATCCTTGTTTATGTCAGGACTGTGGAGACAGCAGCACGGACAATCACTTAGCTCGCTCACATAATGTAACCATGTATCTTTTATGACACGAAAAACAATGTTTTTTATGACACGTCGTTATTATGAGAAAAAAAATGTCATTTTAACAAGATTATTATGTCATTTTAACAACATAACATCTTGTTTTTACGAAAAAAGACGTTTTAACAAGAAAACATCTCATTATTACAAGAAGAGGTGTCATTTTAACAAGATAATTGTCGTTTTAACAAGAAAACATCTTATTATGAGAAAAAAATCTTGTTTTAACAAGAAAAGATGTTTTATCAAGACGTTATGTTGTTTTAACGACATATTATTACGAGAAAAGATGTCGTTTTAATGAGAAAACACCTCGTTATTACGAGAAAAGATTTTGTTTTAACAAGATAATTGTCATTATAATGACGTTTAAACGTCATTTTAATGAGATAATTGTCGTTTAACGACATATCTTGTTTTTTACGAGAAAAAATCTTGTTATTGCGAGAAAACGTTGTTTTAACAAGAAAAGATGTTGTTTTAATGAGCTGTTTTAACTAAATATCTCGTTATTACTAGAAAAGATCTCACTGTTATGCGAAAAGATGTCATTTTAACAACATTTCATTTTTACAAGAAAAAAAATGACGTTTTAATGAGAAAACATCTTATTATGAGCAAAAAATGGCGTTTTATCTGGATATGTTGTTTTAATGACATAACATCTTGTTATTACGAGAAAAGATGTAGTTTTAACAAGATAATTGTCGTTTTAACAACGTATCTTATTTTTACAAGAACAAATGTTTTATCGAAAAAACATCTTGTTACAAGATGATGTAACAAGATGTTACTAAGATGACAAAATCGCTGAAAGGAAGATCACATGCAACAGCGATCATGAGTCAGATTCACATCTGTAACTATGAGGGCAAAACAGTAAACAAACAAATGTTCATTATTCATAATTGAGGTAAAACTTTCAGTTAATCGAGATTTTGATTTTAGGTCGTATCATCCAGCCCTAACTTAAACTTTTTATCCAACAAGAAAAGCTTGAAATTCTATGTAATTCAAATGTTCATGTTCATACATAGCCCTTTTTAAATATTTTTTTTTTTTTTTTTTTATCAAAACAGCATCTTGGTAGACCCCCATTGTGCCATTTTTGGTAGATTAATATTAAATCATACTCAAACACACCCCATTTAAAACCGTATCACATCACTGGCTGAAAATAACACAGCAATTTCAAATCACCTTGACATTTGCTGACTTTTTAATTTAACCCTCCATTTCCGTATTGATCATTTGTTATTGTAGGGAATTGCTCCTGCAGTCACCTCCTCCAGGCCTCTTCTTTGTCCTTATATAGCGTGTGGTGAGTCACGCTGACATTCCCATATATACTGTTACACACTAGAAGCACGAGAAGGAATGAAACATCATTCACCTTTAAGACCATGTCAAGATCAGTTCACAAGACCTTGAGAATAATATAAAGATCCAGGTTTAAACCCTACAATTTAGAGTCTGCCAAATGGACCGGATCCCAATCTGCTGGGTCAAAGCATGGGCAATTACTCAAAGCCACCTGCTACAAGTTCAGCACTGGGTTCTGGTGAAGCTCTCCACACCTCTCTGACAAAAAGCAGATGGACTTCCAGCTGTTTCGTGATTATGAAAGTGTTAATGAGGTGTGCAAAATGATCACGTAGTACCAGTTTCTGTGGAGAAAGACCAGTGTAATAGATAAGAACATTTGATTGAGTTTTTTTTCACCCTTAAAGTATTATAAGTTGCATTGTGGGAATGATTGGGAACAAAGAAAAAAGTGAAAATGTTCATCAGCTTTTTTTTTTTTTTTACTAATGACAAAAATGCTGTTCACTTGGGAATGTATTGCACGAGAACTTCTTGTGTCGCCCTGTAGATGGCAGTGTGTCCTCTTTAAAAATGACAAGGAGTTTTAAAGGCATAGTTCACTCAAAAATGAAAATTCGGTCATTAGTTACTCATTCCAAACCCATAAGACCTTCGTTCATCTTCGTGACACAAATTAAGATATTTTTGATGAATCCAAGAGCTTTCTGACCCTGCATAGACAGCTGAGAAACTGACCCATTCAAGACCCAGAAAGGTAGCAAGGATGTTATTAAAAAAAGTAACATCAGTGGTTCAGACAGAGTTTTCATTTTTGGGTGAACTATCCCTTTAAAAGTATGGTTCACCCTTAAAGTTTGCATCACCCTGGTTCCCGCAACAAAAAAACCCACAGCATTTTTCCACCAGCAAGCAATAAAAAGATAAACGTCGGCTACAAACAAACTACACCACACTTGCTTAACTTCAATGTCAACATCAACAGAAAAACATTTCCTCTTAGTTAGAAGCAGACATCATTTCAGACATTTAAACAAAACTGTCTTAAAGACAACTGAATCCTAAGTGCTAAAATGCTAACTTGTTTCTCGGTTTTGGCCTACAAATTTACATAATGTCTGTGGCACTCAATGAAATTGATTCAGAATGTGGGCTGTCAAGTTCCACAACGACAAAAAAACACCATAAAACTGTAATAAAACCTGTCCTTGTGACTCACAAGCAACATTTCAAGTCTTCCGAAGCACATCGATAGCTTAATTTAACTCATTATTCATTTAAATCTAGCTTATTCATAAGGCTCGAGTCTGTTTACCAGTGAATCAGATGATTCAGTTCACAAAAACAAAATGATTCGCTCACAAATTCGTCCAACACTCGAGTTCAGCTTACTGTCACTCTGACAAAGATATCATATGGCTTCAGAGTACCTGAAGAAATAATTGGTGAGATCAGAGTGACAACCTGTTGTATCAGTTACCCATTTAATTTTCTTTGAAACACACCTTACGCTTTCGTTTCCCGCTGCTTTTGTTGAGGGGAAATTCAGCGGAAGGACACATTCGTCACAAGTCTTTGCTATGCTAGGTGGAAGGGAACCTCAAAAGGCTTTCAGATCTTCACATAATCACAGCCTTTGCAACAAAACTGATTTTAAATTATCTATAGCTTTTGAAAGTATCAAGAAGAAAGGCTTTTATACAGTTGTCCAGTTAAGTGATGTTCTGATGAAACATTTGACACGGCTTTGATAAATATCATGGAAAAACATCTGCCTCACAAGAACCCACCAGCTGAGGTGCTGAATTCCTGTCGTTCTCCAACCCCTGACATCAGGCAAAGGCGAGCTATTTATGGCTGTGCTTGAAACACGAGGTCTGGTCACACCAGCCAGTTTCTATTGGCGTCAGTCCACACTGAGGATTCAAAAATTTATGAGTAATAAAAGTTCTTCAGACAAGACGGCTCTTCAAAGCTTTATCTATAATGATAAAGGTTAAATAATCCCACGGACTCGATGTTTGAGGGCAGTCGTAACTAGGGCGAAAAACAAACAATAAAGCAGTTGGAACATTTCTTGGAAACAGAATTGGTGGAGAGTTTATTCTAGCTAAGCACCTTTGCACATTCCATGGACCTTTTCCACCTTGGTGTGAAGAAATGATCGGTTTATGTGCCACATTCACCTTGTTTACAGAACACAATGCAAGCATTTACAATACCACAAAAATGCAACCACTGGAACACCCACTGAAAATTAATCTTTCTTGTGTAACACAACACTACAGTAATAAAAATACTGACATGAGTGAGAAAAAGACATTTTATAGTATGGTAATTTAGGGTGTGAAGTAAATACCACCTTGCATTCAAAGAAGTTCTCAAATGTTTTTAGTGTTTACAATCAAAATCCTTGGTCAAAAAGGGGAAAAAAAAAATTCAACAAAGTTTCTCATTAAATATTTCCAAACTGTACCTCACAAAATACTCACAAAAATATATAAAAAAGGTATTATTTTTTTTTTTATCTAAAAATTTTTTTCTAAACATTTTTATTATGGCTAATACTTCTATCTCTCTTGCTTTTTTTTACATCAATGAAGACATAAAATACACTATCACATTAATGATAATTTCACAATTTATACTCTAAAATATACTCTTTTTAACACCAAACAAACCAACATGTTTTCTATGTACATGATAATAAATAAATCAAAGCTAAGGGAAAATTTTGGTCCAATGATGTTGGGAGAACTACTTCCAGAAACTGAACATAATTTATTATTTAACTTAATATCTTTGCATCTTTCTGTGCATTATATGCAATATAAATACACCTATATTAGCTTTGTTTGCATTCAGCATATTGCACGCCACCTCTTCAATTATATGAATTATGAAACACATTCTCATTCAGCATATACGTTCAGTTCATCTCCAACTTTTCTTTTGAAAAGTGTGGCATGAAGAATGAGGTAAACAGTAGCACAGAGAATGGCAAAGGTTGCCTGACACACCATATCTTCAAAGTTCATTTAAAGTCCACTCGGGATTACCGTAAAGCACCGCTTTCATCACTCGGCAGGACAAGTCCTTATTTCCACACCACAAACACGCCATTACCAAGCCTGGCAGGATCACTTCACTGTTTCACTGAAAGAAAAATATCATTAGATTCATCTATTTGAGTGAAAAGTTCACCCGACTGCCTGGCAACCACAATCTGAATCAGCCACACAAATCAGACTTTTTGCTTATTGTTTCCATACTTATAGAGCCTGCTGTGTGTTTCTATAATGCTAGAAGATGACAGGTCAATGTCCTTGTGCGGTGTGGAAAGAATGCCTTTCAATTTTATAGAGCTTGAATGCAGATCACTTCAAAAATGGGATTGGAGCAAAAATTTAATCTGATAAAGAGTGGGGTATTTTGTTTAATAAAAAAGGATGTGATACTGATGGGTCAGCAGGGAAAAACAAACTATAAAAAGAGGAAAAATCTTTTGTTCTGATGTCAACACTTCACATCTAATCAAATTTTATGATACTAAAAAGTAGGGATGGGTTTTGACAAAAAAAAAAAAAAAATCAGTTATACTCTACAAGCTCACGATTCGATTCAATTCGATTCAATATTGATTATTTTGGATATATATCAGGTACAGTACATAGAAAATATTCTCAAAGGAAAAAAAAATCTCATCTCTGCTGTAAAACATACATGAGAGTCAGTTGGTACTGCATTACTATAATATTAGATTCAACTTATAAATACTAAGCTAACATTAACTTTAAATTATATAATTAGCCTATAGTTCTACTTCAATTCGATTTTTGAATGTAAACATTTGAATGGTGGCTGACGTCATTAACAACTTAACAGATTTATTCTTAAATATTGAAAAACGGTAAAATAATTATAATAAATGTTATATAGTACATATATTTAGCCAAATGCTTCTCTCTAGAGTTCATTTTTCTAGCTGACTAGCGAGTTTATGGTCACCGAATATGTTTTTTCTGAGGTGAATGTGACGTTACGAGACATATTGTTTACAAGTTGTTATATTGACGTCTTTCCGCGGTTGAAACACCGAATGAGCGATTACATGAGACAGGATACGGATTCGGTAAGTTGTACTGTTTCATTTAACGTACCTTTGGGTGTTTATTCACGTTTATTTCGTGCTGAAATTGTATCAAAGCGGAGGAGATAATCAGTTGATGTCCGCTTCACGCTTCCGCTTTTCCTGAACTGATGCGCAACAGCGATCTGTCACTCCACATTAAACAGCGCCAAAACGGTATTTATTGTTTTAATATTGTAATAAAATGCACAGAATTTGAAATTTAAGACTTTGTTTCATATCAAAAGTAACAAATCACAAAGCTTACGGCGATTTATTGGATGTGAGGCGTGCTGCAGTGTTCCCTTCATTGACTGAAAACAGGCTTGAATAATCGATTCTTGGGATTTAAGAAAAATATTTTATGGTGAAAATGAGAATCAATTCAAATCGAGAAATTGTTTTTTTTTTAAACCCACCCTTACTAAAAAGCATAGCCCTTTCAAAAATTAAAAATTTGTCATTATTTAATCACCCTCATGTTATTCCATACCTGTATGAGAACATATTTTGAAGAAGGTTGGTAACCACACCGTTTTGGTGACCATTCATTTCTATTATATAAGACATTTCTCAAACTATCATCTTTTGTGTTTCACAGAAGAAAACTTTGAAAAAGCATGAGGGAAAGTAAATGACTACAGTATTTTTTATTTTTGCATGCAGCCCTTTAAAGGAGAAACTACTTTCAGAACAACAATTTACAGATAATGCACTCACCCCCTCATCATCCAAGATGTTCATGTCTTTCTTTCTTCAGTTGTAAAGAAATTATGTTTTTTGAGGAAAACATTTCAGGATTTTTCTCCAAATAATGGACTGATATGGTGCCCCGAGTTTGAACTTCCAAAATGTAGTTTAAATGCAGCTTCAAATGATCCCAAATGTGGTTGTAAATGATCCCAGCCGAGGAAGAAGGGTCTTATCTAGCGAAACGATTGGTTATTTTCATTAAAAATAATACAATTTATATACTTTTCAATGTCAAATGCTTGTCTTGTCTCTTCCCAACCTCTGTTTTTTGTTAAGGGCGTTTGATCTGCTTTGCATGTTCACTTTGCAAAGACTGGGTCGGTGCTTCTGCAGCGATGTAGGATGATTTCGAAATGATTTTTGAAGTTGAGGGAGAAAATACGATCAGAGTTTTTCCCAAACTGTCTTGAGCCAGAATACACGGAGTTCAGGCAGAGCAAGACAAGACAAGCGTTTGAGATGAAAAAGTATTTAAATTATATTTTTTAAATGAAAATAACCGATCGTTTCGCTAGATAAGACCCTTCTTACTCGGCTGGGATCGTTTACAACCGCATTTGGGATCGTTTGAAGCCTCATTTAAACTGCATTTTGGAAGTTCAAACTCGGGGCACCATATCAGTCCATTATATGGAGAAAAATCCTCAAAAGTTTTCCTCAAAAAACACAATTTCTTTACGACTGAAGAAAGAAAGACATGAACATCTTGGATGACAAGGGGGTGAGTACATTATCTGTAAATTGTTGTTCTGAAAGTGGAGTTCTCTTTAACAGAGGCTAGCCAATTTCGTCAGCCATCCTCAAAAAGCATGCACAAAACAAAGATGAAAGAAAATACAACTCATACTTCATTAATACAGGTTCACTTGTGACAAAGACAGACATGGTTTGTACTGACCACATTGCATTTTATGCATTGAATTAGACTTGATGAAATCATAGAAATAGACATTAAGAAACCAATAAAAACAATGAATCAATTTCAACGTTTATTTTCAAGGATATTTTGTTTTGTTTTGTATGATAAACAATTATGGTAGTGCATTGGGTTGGCAGTTCATATCCAGTGTAAAATCTGAGTCATGAACCATTTAAGTGTTGCTGGTTTACATGATCTAAGCAGTAAGTGGCCCTAATGCACCACATGGTTAATGTAAACTGAATGAGGCAAGAGAATAAATAAACACACTCACTTCATACAGCATTTGTGTCAGATGTGTCGACTGGAGCAGCTAAAGCTTCATGTGTGTTTAGCGAATTGAGCTTCTCATCTTCATCACTTGTTTGCTTTTTTGTCTTCTTTTTTCTACATGGTTTATATCGTTTGCTGTGAGACAAGACAGGCAAGACAAAAACACTCAAGGTTAAAAAACACTCTTTTAAGCTTGACTATGAAAGTATTAATAATGTAACACATCACTCACTGTGTACAGACGCATATGAAGACGATGAGCAGAATCAGAAAAACCAATCCTGCGACACCACACGCAATGAATATTTTCCTTCGTTCTTCTACGTGGTAAGCAAGATCAAGATATTCACATCTAGTTCCAATATATCCTGTTTCACATCTGTACAAAAAAATAAAACTAATTATTCAACATTTTCTCAAGCCCTGATTGGCTGAGTGACGGACAGGTCAAAGTCTCACCTGCATGAAGGAGTGTTCTGCTCCTTTACAAAACGGCAAACACCGTGGATACAGTAATGCTTGTATTCTTTTGGACACATAGAGAAGTGTCCACTCCATTTGGGGTCATCAGTTGAGTCTGCACAGTTTTAAAGCAGGGTTACATGTCACTATTTAAAGGATAGTTCACCCAAAAATGAAAGTTCTGTCATTCATTTCTCACCCTGTCTATGCAGGGTCAGAAAGCTCTCAGATTTTAACAAAAATATCTTCATTTGTGCGCCGAAGAGCATGAATGAAGGTATTACAGGTTTGGAACAACATTTTCAAGGTTAGTAATTAATGACAGGGGTTTGCAGTGTTTTTTAATGTTTCTGAAAGTGTCCTATGCTCACCAAGACAGCATTTATTTAATCAAAAATAGCAATAAATACAATAAATAGCAATAATAAAATAACTGTTTTCTACTTTCATGTATTTTAAAATGCATCAGTACTGTAGTCTTCAGTGTCACATGATCCTTCAGAAATCATTGTAATATGCTGATTTGCTGCTCAAGAAACATTCTTATTATTCATGCTGATATATTTTGAATACTGAAAATATTTAATTAATATCACACTATGAGTCAAAAGTTTTTGAACAGTAAGATTTGTAATGCTTTTTGGTTATTTGGTTCAAAGTACAGCAAAAACAGTAAAATTGTTTATAATTTAAAATAAATTTGAATATATTTTAAAATGTAATTTATTTCTGTGATTACAAAGCATCATTATTTTAGCATCATTACTCCAGTTACATGATCCTTCAGAAATAATTGCAATATTCTGATTTGTTGCTCAAAAAACATTTATTTTTATTATTATGTTGAAAAGAACTGAGTTCAGGCTTCTTTGATGAATAAAAAGTTCAGAAGAACAGCATTTATCAGAAATAGAAATCTTCTATAACATTATAAATGTCTTTCATCACTTTTGATCAATTAAAGCATCCTTGCTGAATCGAAAAATATACATTTCTATAATTTCTCATACATTTATATATATTTATAATCTTAATATTGCTGTGTAATTTTCATGCTGTACATTATAGTGTTATCACGATAACTAAATTCACAATTTACTAGTGTGTATAATGTTACAAAAGCTTTTTATTTCAGTTAAATGCTGATCGTTGGATCTTTCTATTCATCAAAGAATCCTGATAAAAAATGTCGACTGTTGTAAATATTGATAATAATAATAATAAATGTTTCTTGAAAAGCAAATCAGCATATTAGAAGGATTTCTGAAGGATCATGTGACACTGAAGACTGGAGTAATGCTGAAAATTTAGCTTTGATCACGGGAATACATTACATTTTAAAATATATTCAAATAGAAAACAGTTATTTTAAATAATAAAAATATTTCAGAATGTTACCATTTTTGCTGTACACTGCAGGCTTGGTGAGCAGAAGAGACTTTCTTTAAAAAAACAATTTTATGCATCCTTGTTAAATAAAATTTGTGTATTTAGTCATAAAAACTGTTAAGTAAAATGTAGTAGGGATTCACAAAATAAAATCTTGTTTGTAATTATGTTCATGTTATTAAAGGATATAATGCATCATAATCATTCACAATGTGCAAAGATTGTACAATGCATTTTAAGGAGCATTACAAAGCTTAATTAATGCATTAAAACTACTTTCATAATCCATTATACATAAAGGCCTGAAGTAACAAAAACAGGTATAAATTATGGTCTAATTAAATTAAAAACAAACACCAAAAACTAAAATCAGTCATTTTAAATGCTACAAGTGAATTTAGTCATGTAGTGAAAATTACACAACAACATTTAGATTTGTTAAAGACATACACAATATCACTAATAATCTAATAAAAACTTAATATAACTAAAATAATTAATATAATATCCACATATTGTGAATCCATAATATACAGGGTTGTCTGTTCACTCATTTACAATATTATGTATAATATTATATCAGCCAACTGAAAAGGCCAAACTCAGTTCAAAGGATTGAGAAAGAAAAGAGAGCGTCTACAAACACTGCAACTTGAGCTTTGACTTCAGAATGAACCACAAGTTGAATGGAAAGGGATCTAATTACCACCTCTGGCCACACGTAACATGATCCGAGTTCAGTCAAAGAGGATTACCTGCTATACAGAGATGCTAAACTTGAGCTTGGGCACGTTATCGCTTCTTAAATAAAATTACAAGGCTTAAAAGGAACTAAGAAGCTCGGTGATTATCATAACAGCCCAATTTTCCTCAGTGAACAGATTATAATATCCTTCATGTAATGTTAGGCAAATGCATTTGCCAGTATTTTGCGGTGCTCAACGCTCCACCAGTGAAACTTTTTCATGTTGCAGAAAAAAATCTTTTAATTTAATATCCTATTTATCTCTTCAGCAGGTGGTCAAGCTATCAAGACTTTCATGTCATGCCCAGGGGAAGCCCATTTTTTATTTACACAACAGGGGGAAACACAGTGTTACATCTCACGTCTTCAAAGCCAGTGGTAGTCGAACCTCACCACAGCTTCGAAACATACGCTTTCTGCATGAGGCGAATTATATGGAAAATATCGAAGGCTTGGTTTGCATTCACTAGGGGTGCCAATGGTATTTACCTGTGCAGTTGCTGCAGTTGTCATGGTGATCGGTGGACACAGTCCTATTCGCCGGTGTCTTTGTGGTATTCCATTCAGCCTGGGAGTATTTGCATAGGACAACAGCTGAGGACAGACAACAAACAAATCACAGGTGGCACCATGCATGACTCCAGAACTCTGGCATTTGATTGCTTTGCAGCATTCCAGGAAAATGTTATACTGGATTATACAGGCCTTTTGATTGCAGTTACACTTTGAAATCCCTCCCTCTATGATTAACCAATAGAATGGCTCCTAATGAGCTAAACTGGCTTCCAGTGCTAAAAATAGAACCCTTCATAGTATTTATTATAAAAGAAGTCAGACACACAACTACCGCGAAGACGCACCCGCTGCTTATGTCACGACCACATTCATAAATACAAGTACATAAAGAAGGAAAAGTTGGCGAACGGGTACTTCTACAAAACCTGCAGCGTCGTAATAAGTGCTGTAGCCGTTGCAAACGAACAAAACACAGTGAAAGGCGTTGAATAAGCTAACAATGGTGGATAGTACCTGTTATTATTCCCAAAATGAACCTGCGCGTCCTGTCCATTTGTACTTGCGTTGCGCGTCAAAGCGAAGACTTCGTTCCCCTTGTTGCTTCAGGTGTCATGTCGTTCATTTTAAAGCGATTATTTTATTAAACGACTACATTGAGGTGCTAAAAACTTTTCAGCGAGTCTTCCCAAAGTTTACCTTCGGGTTTCCTCAAGTTTAGAGGGGAGTGACGGGCTGGCTGGCGATTATTGAACCGTGTGGGAGGCGCTAGTGAGTTTTCTCCGCCTTTCTGTGTGAATGAACATTTACTATGAGATTTTACATTAGTTCAGACCAGCTGAGATGTTTAACTTTTAATAGGCAAATGATTCCTGTTGATACATATTGTGTAAAAGTAAGCGTTTCATATAATGACGTGAATGTAATACATTAATTTGTAGTCAAACCAAAAATTCTTCAGATACCAGATGTAATTTAATGGGTACAGTATATATAGTTCATTTGTTACCCTGGAACAAAAAACTAGTCTTAAGTAGCATGGGTATATTTGTAGCAATAGCCAAAAACACATTGTATGGGTCAAAATTATAAATTTTTCTTTTATGCCAAAAATCATTAGGATATTAAGTAAAGATCATGTTCCATTAGGATATTTTGTAACTTTCCTACCGTAAATATATCAGAACCTAATTTTTGATTAGTAATATGCATTGCTAAGAACTTCATTTGGACAACTTTAAAGGCGATTTTCTCAATATTTTGTTTTTTGTTGCACCCTCAGATTTCATATTTTTAAATATCTAGGGCAAATATTGTCCTATCCTAACAAACCATATATCAATGGAAAGCTTATTTATTAAAAAAGCTTAAACAAATTCAAAAAATTGACCCTTATGACTGGTTTTGTGGTCCAGGGTCACATTTATGTAAGTGAGGATACACTCTTAAAAATAAAGGTGCTTCATGATGCCATAGAAGAAGCTTTTTTGTCTAAATGGTTCCATAAAGAACCTTTAACATCTGAAGAACATTTCTGCGTCACAAAAGGTTCTTTGTTGTGAAAAAAGGTTCTTCAGATTATAAAAAGGTAAGAAAGAGCTGGTTCTTCAAAGAACCTTTGGCTGAATGGTTTTTTGTGGAACCAAAAATGGTTCTTCTATGGCATCGCTGTGAAGCACCTCTTAAAGCACCTTTATTTTTAAGAGTGTAGCAAAATAAAGTAAACTGCGTCATACCCAAAAAGTCTTCATACAGAGGACTACCAGTAAAATTGATCAAAATTTGGAACCAGAAATTTGACTTGACACTTTGATTTTACCATGTTTTGTTCCGACACAGTTTAACTCTTGAGTTCTTGTCATATTTTATTACCATTTTCTAAACTATAGTGAAAAAACTGTGATAATGTGAAGAATGTGTCTGAACAAATTTTGGTTTGACTGTACAAATTTATGATGCTTTCATTGCAAAACCATTTGAATAATCTGTTTTTTTTTCTTTAAATCACAGATGTACAGCTTCATTTGTGCATTACATTTTAATTTTACCTCAGTGTGGGGGGACAACTTGTGGTGGGTGAACTTATTACTTGATATATAACTATTGTATTATTGTCAAACACATTTTGTCTTTCTTTCTTTCCTTTTTTTTTAAAAAACACACACGAAAAATAGCCTGAGATCAAGTAATAACTGGCAGTTCTGCTTTAGACCACCTATTGGAAACCCCTCAACTCCAAAACGTATAGCCGTAGGCAAAGAATGGCAGCAAGGCTTAGAGAGAGGCTAAAACACGTTCAATAAAACAAAGATTTTACTGAGTGCTGAAAAATCAATGACCCAGCATCATACAATATAATCTTGAAGTGGAGGAGCAGCAACTCTGACACCTTGATGAAAAAAGAAATAAAAAATAGAAGAAAAATGAAAAAGAAAAAAGTCATGGTCAGAAAGTTTCTAGATTATTGAACCACAAGAGATCAACAAACAATTTGAGAGAGAGAAGAAAAAAAGTATTTACAGCTGTCAAAGTTCATGCTTTTTAAAGACTGAAATAATGAGATTAATAAATGTGATCCTGGACCACAAATCCAGTCATAAGGGTCAGTTTTTTAAAATTGAGATTTACATAAATAAGCTTTCCATTGATGTATGGTTTGTTAGGATAGGATAATATTTGGCCGAGATACAACTATTTAAAAATCTCGAATCTGAGGGTGCAAAAAAAATCAAAATGTTGAGAAAATCACCTTTAAAGTTGTCCAAATGAAGTTCTTAGCAATGCATATTACTAAGCAAAAATTAAGTTTTGATGCATTTACGGTATTTTTGATTTTTGGCATGAATTTTGACCCATACAATGTATTTTTGGCTATTGCTACAAATATATCCGTGCTATTTACGGCTGGTTTTGTGGTCCAGGGTCAAATATTATTATACTGACTGTCTTTATGAGTAAAAAAAATGGTTTGTGAAAAGAGTGTGATAGCGTGATTATATACAAAAAAAAAGGAGAAAATGAAAGCACGTCATGTTTGTGTGCCCTTGGCATCAAAAGGTTCGAAAACCTCCTGGCTGACTGAGTCATTAGTATAGAAATACATCAGTCTGGGTTGCCCAAGGGGTAGCCTGAATCTCTGACACAGCCTAAATCCCCTCATGTTTCCAGACGGTGCCTCTTAATGAAGCTGAGAGGGCTCTGTGGACACAGCACACTGCTGGACTGAGGATTTGTGTTCATTGGCCGTGGGATTTCTCATGGGAGATGGAGAAGATGTGTGACTGGCAGGGGTTGCCAGAGTCTGCTCCCCTCGTCGCACACAAGCCGCGTATTATCAAGGGCCACTGCAAACAACGACCCCTTCAGCATCTGCCATGCTCAACTTAGCACAGATACCGCAGGGCTTACTGCGCTCGTTCATGGGAGATCCTTGTGAACTGGGATTTTCAGTAAGATGTGCTTTGAAAGTGGTACAGATTGATTGCATATTATGCATTTAAGAATTAAACAAGTAGAAATAAACGAAGAAGAATCTTATAAAACAGTTGCTAGTTATGCACGTTCGCTTTGTAAGCACTGGGTCGGTACTTCCGCCTATGTCACGCGTACATGATTACGTAATGCGTGAGGTCGAGTTAATGCAAGATGAGCATTTGTGGTTAAAAAGTATAAAAAAATTTTATTTATTTTTTCAGAAAATTAATGATAATTTAGCTAGATAAGACCCTTATTTCTCAGCTTAGCACAGACACCACAGGGCTCACTGTGCTCGTTCATGAGAGAGCCATGTAAACTGAGATTTTCAGTGAAATGTGCTTAGATAGTGATACAGATTTATTGCGTATATGTAAAGACACACATACAGTATATATTTTGAAAATATTTACATGTATATATTTATATTCATATCTTTTATATTATACATAAATATATTAAAGATATAAACAACGTATTTTTTTCTTAAAGGGGTCATCGGATGCCCATTTTCCACAAGTTTATATGATTTTTTAGGGTCTTAATGAAAAATCTATAATATACTTTGGTTAAACATTTTCAATGGTTGTGTAAAACAACACCTTTTTTACCTTGTCAAAATCAGCTCTGCAAAAATCATTTCATTCTGATGGACTGTTCCTTTAAATGCAAATGAGCTCTGCTCGCCCCGCCCCTCTCTTCTCTCTGTGGACTGACGAGCTGCTCTGAGAGATTGTTTACTTTAGCCGCATTTAGCGCGTTTATCCAGGAAATTTGCTAACTGCCACGTTATTAGGAAAGTTGATTGCAGAGATTCGGAAAAAAAAACTTTTATACTCACTTCTGCTGTAGGTGAAGCTAGATCACGAATGATTTGCGTGAACATAGATGCATTAATGTAGATCAGGAGATGCATTCCCTTCACAAACAATCGTAATCCACTGCATCTTCAGCGGCTCAGATGTCCGGAGTAAATGACGAGCACTATGTTCATTATTACATCCAGCAACTGAACATCTCAATCGCTCAATC